>JASCZI010151068.1:91580-107045 GCA_036250425.1 Stylosanthes scabra | reverse complement strand
AAACCACATCAAAACGATTTTGAATCTGAAATAAGCAAATCAGAAACCAACAGAGTTTCAAAAAACCAATTCAATTACAAAATACTCAAAAAACCTAATCTAGATTTTCCAGAAACCACATCAAATAAGCAAATCAGAAACCAAAAGAGTTCAAAAAACCAATTCAATTACAAAATACTCAAAAAACATAATCTAAATTGTGCAGAAACCACATCAAAACGATTTTGAATCTGAAATAAGCAAATCAGAAACCAACAGAGTTTCAAAAAACCAATTCAATTACAAAATACTCAAAAAACCTAATCTAGATTGTGCAGAAACCACATCAAAACGATTTTGAATCTGAAATAAGCAAATCAGAAACCAAAAGAGTTCAAAAAACCAATTCAATTACAAAATACTGAAAAAACCTAATCTAAATTGTGCAGAAACCACATCAAAACGATTTTGAATCTGAAATAAGCAAATCAAAAACCAACAGAGTTTCAAAAAACCAATTCAATTACAAAATACTTAAAAAACCTAATCTAGATTGTGCAGAAACAAAATTCGAAAGTGGTGAGAAACAATGCAAGTATAAAATTCGAAAATGAAAAAGCTATATTGTGCAGAAACAAAATCCAAACCCAACGAAAGTGCATTGAGAAGAAAACCTAACCTAAAATCCATCACAGAAGTTCAAAAATAGTAAAATGCAAGTGTTAGATGAACTGTACCTTTCGAATTTGAAGTTCTTATGCTCGATTGATGATTGACGAACGTCGTTTGCATGTTTTGCTTGGTTCGGTTGCTTGTTTTGTTGATTGTTTTGTGAATGATTGAGCGGTTTTGAACGAGAGAAATTAATTTTGAAGATTTGAAGAAATTGAACAGTTTTTGTCTAGTGAAGAAACTTGAAGAGTGGGAGGTTACGTTTTTAGAAACGAAGCAGTTTCTAAACGCGTGTACACACGCGCGTTTTTAAGGAAAGTGGTGGTGGTTTTTGTTAATCACTTGGTTAAGCACTTGTTTTAGTAAATCACTTGTTCAAATAGCAAAACTGCAATATATAAAGGGAATACCAAGAGTTGACCAGGTCTTTGGTGTCCAAATTTTTTAGACTAATTTACCCCTACAATAATTAATTTATAAAACAAAATATTTAAGCATAATGGTAATTACATAAACCCATGAACTCCCCCCACTTAATAAACGGTTACACATTGCTATAAAAGAGGAAAAAGGAAAACTCATACTATTATAACTCCCTACTTGAAAAAAAAAAGAAAAAAAGTTATTGTATTTTTTCTATTTTTATGAAAAAGTCTTGGGAGCCAACGTTAGGGAGTTCATAGGAGTCAATATCAATTTTTCTTCTTTTATCTTTCCTCTTTTACCACTTATTATTTCCCTAATTACATTCATGGACTCCCTATGAGCTCCCTAATGTTGGCTCCCTAGCATTACTCTTTTTCTATAAATGAGAAACCACTTCCATATTTTTATTTTATTACTACTATTTTATTCTTCAAAATCATATCTTCTCTTTCTTCTTCTTTTATTAATTTTTAATTTTTATTCCTACTTAATTTAATTTAGGTATCTTGAACATCTAGCAACCTAATTATAATTTAGTTATAGGAAAAATAAGATATTTTAAATTATTCCTAAAAATATTATTTGATTAATTATGTAACGTTGATAAATTAAAACGCAAAATATATCTCCTAAATTAAAGTAACAATATATTCATCATATAACATTTTTTATAAATTGTAAACAATTATACGAACAAAATGATATATGTGTTGCCATAACTGTATAATATAACATGTTTACAACTTATAAAGCAATTCTTGGGCAAAACACATAGTTAAATAATATAGATATTAAAGATTAATAATAAAGAAAAATGTTTCACATGAATATATATTTATGTAAGAATACAAAAAAAGAATTATGATATATTCTTTGTGTGCGAGTGATTTTTTATAAGAGTTAGTGATATTTAAGTGCTATATGTATAGAAATAAATTTTATCTAACCATATTAATCACGTGATTTCTTTTTTGTGAGTGACTTTTGGTTTATGGAAAATTAAAATTAAAAATAATAAAATTTCATGAGTTTTTTTATTATTTAAAATGCATAAACTAAATAAATTTGAATTAAATAAAGTATGATAAAAAATTCATTACATTATTAATATGCATAACTAAATGATGATAATTGTAAAGATTGGCAGCTCTAATGAAAAATCTGGTACTTTCATTTTTAACAATAACGGAAAGAAGCCTATTCATTAATTTGTTATTTTTTTCAGTAACATGTATCATTTCATTTTTTCTTATTTATTTTTTTCCTTACAAAATTATTTTTTTTAAAAGTATACAAAGAAAAAAAACAAACAATATAGAAGAAAAGTAAATTTAAGAACAAAAATTGAGGAAATATAAAATTCAAATAAAAATAACATACAAAAGTTAAAAAATTGCGAAAGAGATAATCATCTTAATTAGTTTTCTGTTTTTTTAATATTAAGTTAAAATTTACTTATAATAATTCTGGAATTAATTTGTTAAAAATAATAGAAAAATTATTAAATATGTTGATACAGATCTAATAACATAGCGTAAGTAATAATTGTAGTAAATTAAATATGTTCTTAATTTTTAAATTAATTTTCCTAAATTGAAAATAGAAAAGCGATAGAATATTGAAGAGATAAATATTATTTAAATAATGTAATGACAATATTACAATGATGAAGATTATTCGGATAAAAGGTGATGAGCAACATATTCCTAACAATTTTAAAACAATAATTATAGACAACCAAACATTTTTAGTAACCAAGTCCAACCAAATTCGACAATTTCACCTTTTGCATTTTCAGTTTATGCCGCTGCTTCTTCTTCCTCTTCTTCATCCTCCTCCTTCTCATGATTATCCTTCTCCGTAAACTTCTTATGCTTCTTCTGACGACGATGACGACAACGAGGAGGAGGGCAAGAAGGAGGAGGAGGAGGACAATAACCACAGCAATTAAAAAAAATTCGTTTATGTTTTTCATAAAAATTCAATTCAGTTTTTTATATGAAAATCTGTTTATGTGTTTTTGAAAATTTAATTCAATTTTTATATGAAAATCATTTCTGTTTTTCATAAAAATTTGTTTCTATTTTTTTTATGAAAATTTGCAACACAACGATAAACAAAAGAAGAGGAGAAAGAAGAGGATGAGGAGGAGGAAAATGAAGAGGTAGAGGAGAAGGAGGTGAAGGAGGAGGAGGAAGATGAAGATGACGGCAACAACGATAACAATGGCGGCAACAGCAACGACGACGACAACGATGCGACGACAACGGTGATGACAACACAAGAAGAAGGAGAAGGATGTGGAGGCGCTGCAGCAGAAACGAAAGAAGAAGAACGCGCGTATTTTCATGTTCTTTATGTAACAGTGGTTATTTTCTGTTTGGTTGAGCCTGTTTGATAAAGTTGGTTGGATGTATAGCATTACTAATTTTAAAATTAATTTTTTTAAAACAATAAAAAAGCGATTGAACATAATATAATGAAAATATTGAAGTGATAAATATTAATCAAATAATAAAGTAAAAGAATAACTAATATATTCCTAAATATTATAAAAATTAATACTTTAAAATTAATAAAAAAAAAAGTGACTGAACAGGCACAACAAAACAGGCACGACGCTAGTTATTATTATGTGTAACTAAATCATGATGAAGATTGGTACGTCGAAGAAAGAGTTTCGAAACTTTTGCTATCGGAGTATCGGCAGCAGCTCTACCTTTGAGGCCTCACCATTTTTCCTTCTTTCTTTTCTTTCACCATTTTTCCTTCTTTCTTTTCTTTCTTTAACTTTACTTTTACTTTGTTGTTGTTTTTTATTTTATTTTATTTTGAGGTTGGACTTTTAAAGTCATTTCCATCTTCTAATAAATATCAACATACTTTTGAAAAAAAAAATTGGTCACCAAAAAAATTCATGCCGAAGATTTACAATTATAATTTACAAAGTAGCTATGTATAAAAAAAATAAATGTTATTAATATTATTTATTATCTCAACTCTATAAAAATTTTATTCAAAATACTTTATATTCGTAAATATGTTCGATGGATGAATTTTTTTTTTAAGTTAAAAGTATGTAATTTTATCTTTTCCCACACTCTACTCTTTTAATTTATCATATAATACTATTCTTTTATCTTCTTAAAAGAGTACTATTATACACCATGACTGTTAAGAAGGTTATAACATTACTCTTTTTTATACTCTTACATGTAGTCTTCTGTTTCAATCTTTCAAAGCAAATAAAAAAAGACAAAATAAAATAAGTAAAATGGTTTTAAAAAATAAACAAATGATGTTATATATGGAAGAAAAAACAATAAATTCGAACTTATATTGTAATATATAAATTGAATTAGAATTAATATATGTAACATTCTACGCATATAAGTTAAATTAAGAAAGAAAGAAAGAAAAACACATAAAACACATAGAAATACACTAATAATATTAATAAGCAGCAGTGCTTCTCGGATATGAAGTGTCCTTGGAAAAAGCCATGACTGATATTGATGATGGGAGCAATAGTACGGACTCAATTATATATTGGGTACCAACAATGGATGCTTTGTGGAAGAGAAGAGATCGTTGCCTGATTCGAAGGCTTCTTATTCGAGTGATAATTTGTTACCTTTTTGGGTGAATGACAGTAGTCCAAAGAGTAGTAACTGCTGCGAATAGGAGCGTGCAAAAAATAAATATCCTCATGCAATTATATGAGTGAGTAAAAAAACTGTCTCAGCAAATGAAAGGTTAGTGGGTTATTTTACTTCATTAAATTAATTGTTGGAGGGTAAATGTGGTAAGCAAAATTGGACACCAAAACCACCCCAACCCCATTATATATTGTTATGTTATTATGTTATATTGTTATAGATGATGATGATATAGATATTTTATAATTAAAATCATAGGAACACCTGGTTCCCGAGTATACCGAAAATGCTTCCTAATAAATTATTTAGTTAACTTAATTGATTGTACAACTATTATTATTATTACTAGCATCTTCACAGGTAGTGCTTGTTCAGTCGCTTTTTTATTTATTTTAAAGACATAATTATTATAACTTTTAAGAATATATTATGCATCTGTTTATTTTTTTATTTGAATAATATTTATCATTTTAATTTTGTCATTACATTATGTGTATCAATCTTGTGATTGAAACTAAAGAAGTTACAAAAGAATAAATTTAAAATTATTATCTATGAAATCACAAACAATAAGCAGATATTAATCTTTTTTGGGTGAAGTATGATTTATGTTCCTAACGTTTGCGAAAAGTTTCAAAAATATCCTAACATTTAATTTGATTCAATTTTACCCATAACGTTTTCGATTGATTTCAATTTTACTCCTAATTGTTCAGAATTTTACCCTCAACTTTTTCAATTTTTCGACGATTAAGGGTAAAATTGAAACCAAAAAAAAAACATTAGGGGTAAAATTGAATCAAATTAAACGTTAGGAGTATTTTTGAAATTTTTCGCAAACATCAAGGACATTAACCATACTTTACCCATCTTTTTTCTAAGATTATATATAACTAGCGGCTTCACACATACTACCTTGCCTGTTCAGCCACTTTTTTTTTAATTAATTTTAAAGTATTAATTAATATAAAATAAAAGAAAACTTTATCAAAAAGACTTTGATTATGGAGATGATTATATTGTGTACTCTAAATTCAATTGAACCATCTTGCAAAGAAATGAAAGTGAAAGAAGAAGATAATAAGGACTTCTCTGTTAAAAAAAAAACCAATAATATATAGAACAGATTCAAAAAATATTTAAAGTGCTTTCACTATCTATGTTTAATTGTTTGTAGATTTTTTTTTTTAAAAAAAATTGTCTTGTTATTTTTAGGTCAGTTTTTCACTTTGTTTAAAAAAATAAAAAACTCCAAAAAACTCTACGTTAAATGTTTGAACTTTATGATGCATTTCACTATTTGCTGGTTCAATGGAATAATATTTAATTTGGATTTATTTTTCTTATTTGAACTTATAATTCAATAGAAATGGTAGCCAACATAAACAGATGACAAAAAGAAAAATATTCAAAAAAAAAAAAAGTAGAAACTAAATGGAAGAAGACATGGATTAAAAATGTGAAGTTGGCAACAAAAGTGAAGGAGAAGATCCACGAAGAAGAACAAAAGTGAGAAATGGAGGTTTAGACAAAAGTCATTAAAATTGAAGCGGTTATAATTTGCTTTAGTAGGTTGAATTAGTGTGTTGGTAGTTACAAAAAATAATTAATTACTTAATAGTCCAAAGATAATCAACTGTATCTATTAGTTGGGCGTAATGTAAGTAGGGGCAAAGGATGGAAATAAAAAATTGGACACCAAATCAGTTCCAATGCCATTATATATTGGTATAGATATCTTTTTTATTAAAAAAATAAATATGATATTAAATACATGTTATTTATTTTTAAAAAAAAGATGGATTGTATTCAAATGTCATCGACTTAGCTATGTGTTCTTCCTTTTTAAGAAGTAGATCAGCTTATGAATCTGAATTTGATAAACCTTTCATTTTCCTACAAAATAAAAATGAGAAAATATCGGAAGCTTACATATTTGGAAGCCAATAAGAGTATCCATCAAAACCCTAACCCTATATCTTTTCTTTCTTTCTTTCGTTCTTCCTCCCTACACCGCAGCATTACCGCGCCGCTAAACCCCTGCCACAGTGTCGACCACTGCAGCGTCTTCTTCTTTTCTCCGCGCCACAGCCACCGTTGCGAGCTTCTTCTTCTTCTCCTCTTATTGCGCAAATGTTGCCTTAGGGTGAAGATGATGAGGAGCTCGTTGGATCAGAGGATTTCGGCGGCGGAGTCTTCGGGGTTGTCACTGTTAATGTCTTCGTTGGTGTTGTCAATAGCGGGAGGTAACAGTTCGCAGTCGTCTCGGTTCGTTAAGCCTCGTAAGTAGATGAGTATGGCGGATGTGATGAGTGTGCAGATGCGGTGACGGAACAGGGTGATAACCGCCTCCTCTTCTTCTGCCTTCCTCGTTTTTATTATTGTTGCGTTGGTGAAGGCTGCAGTTGGTGGTGGTTCAGGGTTACACGACGGCGATAGTGGTAACTATATGTTAGTTACGAATGATAATTTTTTGGCAGTGGTGACAGTAAATGAGTTACAGATGGCGACTTATATATTATGTTGGTGATCAATTTTATTTTGCTTGAATGATTACTTTTTCAGTTTCGATTGATTTTTTTTTTATTTCGAATATTAACTTCTAATTGAACCTAATGGATCCCTAATGTTAATTCTGTAGAATTGTTGAATAAAAATATAGAGTTTCGTGAGTAGCCAAAATAGAAGAATTACGCGACCAAAAATCCTATTGGGGCTAAGGGGCTTTTGCTGCTGCTTCAAGAGAACTTCAGTAGGACTTGCACTCTTGACACCTATTCAATATAACATTTTTTATATTTACCAAATGCACTTATTATTACTCTTAATTTATTTTTCAAAATGTCCGGAGCCAAGGCCTAGGCCTCCCCATTTTAAATTTGTCTTTATATGAAAATATATTATATCTTCTTGAAAGAGTAATATTATATGAGTATGATTGTTTTAGCTACCATTACAATATATAATTAATCTATAAATAACTTACATTTCTTTGGTTAAAAACAATTGACATTTTAGAATAATTTTCCTACTCTCCATACTATTTGCCTCAATTTAATTATTTTCTAGATCTAACATATTAATTTATGTTTTACCAACCAATAATTTTTAAAATAATTATTAAAATAGTTCAATATTAATAATATACTAACACTAATCAACAATTAAAATTAAAACTTAATTTAAATAAATTTACTACGGCAAAATAATTTATATTTTTAAGATTTTTTTAAGAGTTTGGTTTAACTTTACAATACTTTTATCATGGTAAAATTAGTTTCTCACTTATTATATTAACAATTTATTAAAATATTTTATTTTAATTTAAATTCCCATAAAAAATTTCTTTAATTATAAATTTTTGTTATCTATATTTTATATTATTTTGTTTTGAAACGTGTCAAGTATTGTTTACTCGACAATAATTAAAAATTTTTTGTTGGAATTACTTTTTATTTTAGTTGTTACATTAAAATTAAACAATAAAAATCAGAATTAACGTTTTTATATCTCTAATTTATTAATAGGTCAAGCAAATCAAAAAAAATTTAAGATATGTTATTCACTTATTTAATTGTTATTTCAAGTAACAGTCACTTTTGCTATTTTTTTTTTTAAAAATAATTGAAACACAAAAATAAACTTTAAATTTAAAAAATGTAAAATCTTAATATTCTTAGTTTTCGACCGAAGTACTATATTAGTATTTAACATTTTAATTAAATGTGAATTTTGTTTCTAACATTTTAAATATTCAATTTTAATTTTAAAAATAAATATTGTTAATTTTTCTATTTTTCTTATCCTAATACGCACATATGAAGAGCATGAACTTGGCACAATATATTATTCTTTCCATTACCTACCCACTCCCGACTCACCGATTATAAATGAACAAATATTATATAATAATTTCTCTCTACTCTTACGTATCATCCTTCCTTCTAGAGTTTGGAGTAAAGACATTCGAAAGAATTAGAATGAAAATACAAAAGAAAAATAATATTAATGATAAAAGAGAGTACAAATATATAAAAAAAAATGGTAGCAGGAATCATGATAATCATACTAAAATCTGTCCATATACACAGTTCTTTTTATTTTGGAAGTTTACATTAAAATGTCTGTTGTCTGA
The DNA here is from genome assembly GCA_036250425.1 of Stylosanthes scabra. Classification (NCBI taxonomy): domain Eukaryota; kingdom Viridiplantae; phylum Streptophyta; class Magnoliopsida; order Fabales; family Fabaceae; genus Stylosanthes; species Stylosanthes scabra. The sequence goes on along the minus strand of JASCZI010151068.1, from coordinate 98,174 downwards.
GGTCTTTACGAAGGAGAGTGTTCATTAAAAATAAATGAATAGATATTTGCATATAGAATACAATAATTTGCAAAAAAAAAAAGACTTTTTCAAAATAAACCTAAACTAATATGTATCCAAGGCAAAGAAAATTAATTCAAATAAATGAAGATCAATATAAAAAATTAAGGATGATCAGAAATAATACAAATCCTATGGAATGAATAATTCTGCCAAGATCATATTTATTCAAAATAGAGAAGAAACGAAGATAAACTTTGCGTGGTGGAACCGAGTACGTGGATGCTGCTAGAAGAAAGTCACATAGTAAGTAGATAGTTTTTGCTGTGTCTTCTCCGAATCTATTGCTGATAGGACTATTTATTGAAAATAAATAAATGAAGAGATATTTATATACCGGACGTAATAATTTGAAAAGAAACTCTTCATTAATATATTTTAAAAGATTTAAAATAACTAGAAATCAATATGTATTGCAGACAAACCTCAAAATTAATTTAAATAAATGGAGATCATCACATATAATACAAAATTAATGAAAAATAATTCTGCCAAGATCATTTAAAATAGCAAAGACAAACTTTACAGTAAGTAAATGCTGTATCAGAACCGAGTAGTGAGGTTAGAGCAGTAGAGAGAGACAATGCAAGGGAAAATTTTGAGGATTTGATGTTCAGTATAGAAGAAGCAGTTGAAGTAGATGGAAAAAATTAACAATTTTAGATGAATTGGGAGTAAATATAAAGTGAAACAGAGAAAGTTGTAGAAAATTGCATTTTGAGGGAGTACAATAACTGCATAAAAAACTGCTATATAATAACCGCACTAAACACCTGTCAACTTTTTGAAAATAGGAGAATGAAGTTACAATTGTAGCCTTTCATTTATTTGTTTTAAATTAATAATCATGTTATATATTATAGGGTTAAAATGGGAAAAAGAATTGGACATCAAAACTCCCATACCGGCATTATATATTGGTATAGATATTGATATAGATATAGATTATTATATTTATTATGATCTTTTTAAATTTTAAACTCATTTTACTAAACATAATTATTGATTTGATATTACTTTTGCCTATTGAAAGATTTTTTTATTAAATTTTATGAATTTTAACAAATTATTAAAGAGAATTTTCATAATCTATTTTCGAAAAAGCTTTATCAAATCAATCATGCTATTTGAACAAGTGGTTTTTACTAATCAAGTGGAAAACCAAGCAAGTTAACAATTTCACGCCCACTCTCACCACTAATAGCGCGTGTACACACGCTCTTCTTCATCCTTCTCATTGTTGTCGTCTTCTTCTTCATCATCCTCCTTCGCCGTCGTCGTCGTCGTCTTCTTCTTCTTCTTCTTCTTCTTCCACCATGTCTGCAATTTCTTCGTTGTCTTCATCGTCTTCTTCTTCTTTCATGTCTGCAACTTTTTCTTCGTCTTTATTGTTGTTGTTGCTGCTGTCGTTGTCATTGTTGTTGTTGTTATTGCTATTACGTTTCGTTTGGTTCTGATTACAATAACCCAGAATCCACCTAAATAATATTCTATAATCCACCGAAATAATATTCTAAACTCAACCCAAAAAATAACCCAGAATCCACCTAAATAATGTGCTAAACTCAACCAAAATAATATGCTAAAATCCACCGAAATAATATGCTAAACTCAACTGCATCTTCCTTCCTTCCTTCCTTTCTTTCAAGTCTGCATTTGTATCTTCTTCTACTTCTTCTTCTTCTTGTTCTTTCCTTCATTCCTTCTTCCATGTCTACATCTGCATCATCATCATCATCACCATCTCATCATCATCATCATCATCATCATCATTATCTTCTTCTTCTTCTTCTTCTTCTTCTTCTTCTAACAATAGAAAACGAAGAAGAAAACGATGATGAAAGTTGCAGAACGAAATAACAACAGAAGAAGAGACGTTATATTAAGGGGAAACGAGTGAGTGAAGAAGCTTACATAGTTTTCCATTTGGTTGACGTTATATTAAATGGAAAGGAGCGCGTGAAGAAGCTTACATGGTTTCCTACTTGGTTAATGAAACCACTTGGTTACCTAGAATAATTGTTATCAAATTAAGGCTCGGTTTGGTAATGTTGTGACTCTCAAAAAGCGGCTGAGCTTTTTGTACTCTAAAAAAGTAGCTGATGGAGAGTTACATGATGACCGTTTGGTAAAATAACTCAAAATTGCTCTTAATAAGCTGAAGCCACACATATCGCGTTTGATAAATCTATTTGATAGTTGTTTTTACGGTAATAAATCACTATAACGACCTTTTTATTAGTATGTGATGTATTAATATAAAATTAAATATAATTAATGGAGGATAAAATTGGTTTTTTATTAAAATATAAGGTTAATTCGTCATTTTACTTTTTGATAAGCCAGAGCCAGCTTTAAAAAGCTACTCTTGAGGGCTCTCAAAAGCACCCGAGCTCTCAAAAGCCGAGAGCAAAAACTCCTTAGCTTTTCGAGTTACCAAACGCAAAAAGGTGGCTACTGCTTTTTGAGAGCAAGAGCACTTGGTTGAAAAGTTTTACCAAACCCACCCTAAGGTTTGGTTTGGTAATGCTGTGGCTCTCAAAAAGCGGCTGAGCTCTTTGTGCTCTCAAAAAGCAGCCGACAGAGAGTCACTTTATAACCGTTTGGTAAAATAACTCAAAATTGCTCTCAATAAGCAAAAGCCACGCATATCGCGTTTGGTAAATCTATTTGATAGTTGCTCTCAAAATAATAAATTACCACGACAACCTTTTTGTTAGTATGTGATGCATTAATGTAAATTAAATATAATTAATTGAGGATAAAATTGGATTTTTATTAAAATATACGGTTAATTTGTCATTTTGCTTTTTGAGGAGCCATAGCTATCTTTGAAAAGCTACTCTTGAGAACTCTCAAAAGCACCCCTGGCTCTCAAAAAGCCGGAAGCAAAAGCTCATTGGCTTTTTGAGTTACCAAACGCCAAAAGTGGCTCCTATTTTTTAAGAGCAGGAGCACTTGACCGAAAAGCTTTACCAAATCCACCCTAAGTCTTAAAAAGACTCCCTAAATTAAAAATGGTAACTCGTATTGATCTCTTCCGTTATTTTTATCAAATGTCATGCTTAGTTTGAGAGCCAAATGTTACACTAACAAATAGTTAGATTGATAGCAATTATTTGAGAAAATCATGTCCTAATTTGACCGATTTAATTGAATAAAACCTGACCAAACTTTCAAATTGAGCTTATTTTACTTGTGTTGGGAATGATGTTGGGAAACGATAATCAAGCACGGACGGATCCAGAAGCATTATTCTGGAGGGGCTAAAAATATATATGATATAAAGGAAAATTTATAAATAACTTAGCTTATGTAATTTAAAGTATACTAAAAAAATTATAATAATAGAAATATGTTTTAAATTACAAAAACTATGTGTATAATTTTTTATTGATGATTTTTTTTAGAATTAATTAGTATACGACAACGTTTTATAACATAAAATCTAAATTTTTGAAGATTTTATCTAATTGAAAAATGATTTAGCAGTCATTTTACACTAAGTTTTTTTGTTTAGATATTATTCCTTGCCATTTTGTTATTGTTGGATATAGATAATATTTAGGCTAATTCTTTTTTAATATTATTACTTCTCTTATAATTATTAGAGATAAATAATATTTGAGTTAGACTTTTATTTATACAATCTGAAATATTGAATATGTTTAATAATTTAGTATTTAGTGTAGTATTATTTTTTAAATACAAAATAAAAAATTAAATAATATATTCTATAACAACATCTTTATTAATTGATGTTCAAAATGTTGGGGCCGATGCCTATGCTCGCCCCCTTCTAAGTCCGTCCCTACAGTCAAGGTTTTAGGAGCAATAACTATTTTAAGTGATGCCGTCATTTTATTTATGTCAGCTTGTCGCTTAATGTGCTTCATCAAACCGGATAAAGCTGTGTCTTCCCTAATTCAGACCCATCCAAAATATACATCGGGTCTCCTTTTGAAACCTTAACCTGGCCCTAAACTCAATGAAATCTTTTTAATTTTGGGCCGAATGAAAACCAAATCTCCTCCAATCAAATTTTAAAAATAAAGATATAATAATCAAATACATCGTAATAGCATAAATATTCAAGTTTTATGCAAATAAGATATAACATAGCTTTAACATAATAAAATATAATATTAAAACATAATTTTAACTCTCAAACATAGTTTAAATTCTTAAATAAATACAATTTTTAAATACAACAATGCTATGTAACCAATAAAAATTTAGACAATATAAATAAATAATTAAAATTGGACGTTCTATTTTTTAAAGTTTCGAATGTTCTATTTCTAAAACCACAAAGTAGTTGGCTCATTGTATATTATTGGTTTGTTTATCAGATACCAAGTTTCATAAAGCCTCTTTAACTCTTTCTTTCCTTCTGAAGTATTTGAAACTTAAAACATCCTTTTTCAGTTTTCCTCTAGCAGCAAGCCAACTGATTGACGACCTCTATGCCAAAATTACACAAGAGCCGTTTGAAAAGTTTAGGAAAAAAGGGAGGACATAGATGATTCATGCAAGTAAAATTATCATTGTATTGATCCTACATTACAATAGAATGATTGGTTATCATAGTAGGAGTCATAAGAGGTAAACAAGGATGACCTGCAATGCAAATATGCAATCACAAGCATTTGTCACAAATCACAATACTTCTTAATTAGACAACTCTGAAAGACACCATTTCCTACTATGGAGGGTTTTATCCAATGAGAGGTGTCCACAATACACTTTAATCTTATACCAAACAGATCCTACAACATTGAGTCATGTTTAAAAGCCACATAAATTCCATAACTTTGTACTTTAAGCATTAGCTGCCGCCTGTAATTATCACGATAAGTCATGTTAACTATAAATCCTGAGCAAGATCATCTTCAACAGGAACATAAAAAAGAAAAAAAAATCCCTATACACTTCTAGCAATGCATTTTCTACATTTGTCAAACAGAAAAAAGACATGGTATGGAAGTATGTTACGCCGGTATCTGCACTTAACAGCAAAATCACAGCAGCAATGAAATAACAATGAGGTTAGATCAGAGTGATCACCCCTGTGCTTTGTTAATATAACAGAAATAGGTAGAAATAGTAAATAACGATGGCTGTTTTGGTAGAGTCATCCTCTCTCCTAAAGCCAATCCAGATTCTCACCAATAACCTATCTCCTCTCTTCCCCTCTCAGGTCCTTAAATACCATAACTTCTCTTCTCTTTCCAAATCATGTGAAATCGCACCTCTGCCAAGTGGAGAGTTAGTTATCGGAATATTCTTACTGACACCCTTTCCCATTCAACCCTCAGTTCTATTCCTTCTACTATAGCGAAAAGGCAGTGATGAAATCTTCACCCTCCTAGGAATAGAATTGGAAGCTTCTACTATCTTAAGGTCAGGGTGTGTTACAGTGTATCACAAGGTACTCTCCAGTTGGTTTAACAACATTTGAGAGTCATCGTCTGCAACTTCACCATCATTTATATCCGCAGTATCAACCTTGGTTGACAATTCACCAATGTTGATGGCACCATCAGATTCCGACAAGACAATGAGTGACATAAAAGCTTCATTTTTAATAAATCTAGACTGCCTCAACAACCCAGTTAAAACCTCAGCACTTGTAGTATCATCTTTCTCCTGACAAAGTTTAAAGAATGCAGAAAAGTTTGTCGCCCGCGGTCTCCAATTGTTTGAAACATCAGCATTAAAAGCTTCTTTGAAGCAGGACAGGGCATCGGAAATCCTCTTATCAGTGATATGCCCAGAACAAAGCATCTCCCAAGTTCTTGAATTTGGAAATCCACCACCTTCAGTCATTTGCTTAAAGAAACCCAAAGCTTTTTCAGTATTGCCTTTCTTAACATAGAAGCCTATCAGAAGGTTTGGTATTCTTGGATCAAAAGTTGACCTTGTTGAAACCCATTCCTCATAATTTTTTTCCGCACCCTCAATATCATCCATTTTAGCCAGAGAAGCAATGACAGCATGGTATCCCAAGTTTGGTATAGTCGCAAAAATCGATTTATAAGTACTCCACACACGATAAACCTCGTCTTTCTTTCCAACACGTCCATATAAACTCAGAAGATAATGAAATGGTACTCTATCCCGGCCTTTGATTCTACTCTCAACCTTTCTTAAGCACCCTACTGCTTTTTCAAACATATTCATCTTTATATAAATTGTAGCCATTGTGCTGAATGTAGTCCAGTTAGGAACAATGTTACGGTCCTTCATCATCTGTTCAAACACGTGTTCCATTTTTTCTGTTGATCCTTGAGAACCACAAGATGATAGCCAGATATTATAAGAATGGAAGATGTTCCCGTATGGAACTGAGATGTCAGTGAATACGATATGGAACTAAGACTCACCGTTGAGATTTATTGTTAAATAATTAAAGAGACCAAATAAACGGGCGCGTTCTACTATGCAAAAGAAGTATTAAGATACAAGGTGGGCTAGCAACCGGTCCAGAAGTTAGAACGCCTGACGTCTTTTGTGATGTTCACTTTGTGTGGC
>JASCZI010151068.1:61329-88922 GCA_036250425.1 Stylosanthes scabra | reverse complement strand
CTCTAACCCAAACAATATGCACTAAACTAAAGCCGTCCAAGCTGGTTAGTCAAGGAAATGCAACACTTTTCTCAAGGGTATTTACGTCCTTTTACTCAAGACAACACGACAAATTCTAACTGACAAACTATTAACCAACGGAATATGGTATGGAAGCCCAAAACGCTTCCATACGGGATAACTTTCCTATAATTTATGAATCATATCTATGAAGTTGCCTTGAGGGATTTTAATTTAGTTTTGAAAATTGGTCTATGAGAATTGAATGTTTATTGGTTTGAAACTCTAAATAATTTGCACATGAGACTGTATGTTATTTGTTTTCTCAGGTTATGTGTTTTTGCTAGTATGAAAGCGTAAAATATGTTAAAAATCTTTATGATTTGAGAAAATGATTGATTTGAAGAAATGTTGTATGATTTGATACTAAATGATCTGCTTGAGGAAGTGTTATTATTTTGAAATATTGAAATATGTTGAGATTAGTAATGATTTATAAAGAAATATTTGAAGAGATTATTTGAAAGGATATTAGAGCTTGTTTGGATGTCATTATTTGGCTAAAAAAAGATCTTTTTCTAATAAAAAAAATCATTTTATGTTTTTTAGCATGTTTGGGTAATTTCTACTAGTAAAAGTAAAATCACTAGTAAAATGGGAAAAACATCTTTTTTCAGAAGATGTGTTTTACATCTTTTTTTAAAAGATCTTTTTCACTAAAAAAAATGTTTTAAAATAATGAATAGACAAAACCATCCTTATCATTATTATAAAAAGACATCATTTACCCCTCTTTTATTAATAACAAAAATAACAAATCTCTTATACCCTATTACATTCAAACCTATTCAAACCTATTATTTTGAGGCGACATCTTAAGGATTTGATATAGAGATTAGAGAATTACTAATATCACAAGATAAAGGAACACAACGTGATATCATTGTTGCATGTTTTCCACTTCATAATTTCATAAGAATGATGAATTCTGATGATATATGCATTTTACAAAGCTTTGAAGATATTGTTTCATTACAAGTAAATGAACGTGATGATCCTACATGTAATAGATCTACAAATACCTCTATAACTCACTGGGAGGAACCAACACAAGAAGATGTTCAAGTGATGGAACAAGTTAGAGACAATATTAGAAATCAATTAGTACAAGAAATGAATTAATAAAGTTAGTTAATTTGTTTTATTATTTACAATTGAATGTTCTTTTTAGTAATTTTATTAATGTAGAAGTACTTCTATTTATTTTTTCCCAAACATAATATTTTCTATGATAAGTGCTTTTATATAAAATACCCAAACATAAAATTACTTTTACTTTTTCAAAAGATCTTTTTAAAAAAGATCATTTAAAAAAAGATCTTTTTCGATAATTGCATCCAAACAAGCCCTTAGTTGACTATTGATTTGAGACTACACATATTTTGAAGGATAAAATAGTTTGATATATTTTCAATCATATGTTTTGAATTAGTTTGAGAGGCTCGTATTAGAAAACCGTAGTTAACGGCGGTTAGAACATTAACCTAGATGCATCTGGATCGGACCTCAGCTAGCAGAGGGGTTGCTAGCCTAACGTGTAGACCACACGTTGGATTGGTTATTTTGTACTGAGGAAAGAGCTACCTTGAGAGGTGGAGCCGCCCAGTATGTATTTGATTTGATTTGATTTCAGTATGAGAACTCCCTTATTGATTCACTTATTGTATATATTATGAATTGCTATTACTATTTTCTAAATAAACTATATTTTTATAATATCTTTTTATATGGTCTCATGTGGGTTATAGACGTATTGTTTGGTCACTGAGTTGCAAAACTCACTCCTTTTATTTTAAAAATAAAATGTTTTCAGGGACAGGTACTCGAATGTGAGTTTCATTTTCCAAGAAGCAATATCCACCTGTTAGATGTGTCATGCTCCATATGTAAAGGCAGGATCTAACCCTGTAGTCATTTATCTTTGCCAATAGTTAATTGTAGCTTATTCATTCTTGATTACAATTTAAACTAGTGAGATTATTAAATATATTTGTAATTTCGTCATTTACTTTAAATTTTGATTTGTTAGGCTTGCTTGGAGACAATTCTCTTTAGATCCAGTCATAGTTCATTTTGGACCATGACAATACCCTTTACTCCTATTTTGTCAAGTAATGATTCTGCCTTTTCCTTCATTCTATAACGCACATATACATTTAAAAGGGATCCATAGGTCCTTCTATCTGATAACATATTAGACAGACTTTGAAAATACTCTTCTGCACTAGAAACTCCATGAACCTTGGAAATCAGATCTAACTGAATTGCTGCATCGCTTGAAGATACACTAAACCTCTCTGGTCTGTTGTTCATCCAACCATACACCTGTAACAATATATAAATTGCTTTCATAAATTGCTGATATTTAAGACATTACGAGGCAAAGACATATCTGTAATCAATGAGAAAATGATGTATAGTTTCATACATTCCAAAGAAAGCATCCCATTCAATATAGAAGTGGGAAAAATGCTGGACTATGAGATTAGATAAAATGCATTGAAAGTGTTGCAAAATCGATAATTTACGATACTAAAGGATAATATAATAATCCTTGTATAGATACATGAAAAAAAAAGGAGACAAAATAGTGTATGAAGTATTTGATTTGATATATATAGTTGTAATATGGCCTGAGTTGCTTTGGGCTGCAAACCAAATTTTAGCAAAATATGCCCATGATGCAATGATTTTAAAAGCCCAAAATTTAAAAACATTGTTGGTTTAGCATGTTTCCATAACAAAGTATGTGATCGATAATCAAATCGTAGAAACTCATGCAGTTGTCTTCGTGTGTAGTGGATAGTTTAAAACTGTTAGACGACAATATAATCAAACATGTCAAATCATCAAATAGTTCTGAATTACCAACTTCACGTGAAAACAACTACATGTGAATCCCTACCTAATCAAATTCCTTCTATTGGCTTCAATGAACATCTATAGAAAATTCTACCAACATATTTGTTTAATTTACTCGAATAGCCTTACACTCCAAATACCATAACCTAAGTTATAATTTACTCAAATAGCGTTACACTCTAAATACCATAACCTAACACCCGCAGGCAAGCATTCATTGTAACATACTCAAAACACATAAACCATTATTCAAATGGTATTGCTACATGACCAATAAAATTTATCATTTTCTTTTGCAAACACCCTAAGTACAACATTTTAAACCCTAACCTCTAAACCTTAATGGTATAAAAAATTGTTGCCACCTAACATTTCTTATATCGAAATTCTAAATAAGAACTAAGAAGCATACCATTATTCATTCAGAAAAGAACTACCCAAACAAAAAATAAATCATAAAATAATTGAACATTATACCTTATTCTTACCTCAAGGGCTCTTTTATGCCTTTTATACTTCCACAACTCTTTGATAACCCTACAAAGCTCCCATTTAGTAAGGCTCTTTTCTTCATTCTCCCACTGTTCTAGCACAGAAGTGGAGCCGAGTTCAGGGTTCGGCATCAATGGTATTCTCCTGTAAACATCGTTCCACCTCACGATGGGCCTGCGCTCAAAGTCCACGGTACCGTAACTATGGATCTTGGAAATGGAGCACGTGACGGAGAGCCCTGAAAGCACGCGCCACCACTACGTCCGACGGAGAGAGTGGGAATTTTGAAGGGAAGCGTGGCGAAATAAGAGGTGGCGGATGAAACGGAAAGGGCAACGCTTTGGTTATGCAGAGAGGACTGAAGCAGCAGCATCCTGAAAAGGTAGAAATGGCTTAGAGCTACTTCATCCACCAAGTTCCAAGTTGATAAAGCTTAGTGAAATCAGAAACTGTCTTCTTACTCTTTTGTTTTATAAAATTACATTTTTCTCCTTTGTTTTATTATATCTTGTCTTTTAAAATCTATTATCTATACCCCACTCTATATGCCACTATATAAAGATTGAATAGTAATAGTATCTCTACTTGATAAGTGTCAAGCTCTCAGAAGTTTAGCATAAATCTTTCACTCTTCAGTTAATTGACACTTGTCATCACCTTATCGAATTCCATGAATGCACTATTAAATGGAGGATCATGTAACATGTTGCAGTTTCTTTCGGCATGACACATGATTCGAAAGATAAATTAATAAACAATTTATACAGTGCTCTTTTCAAATTAGATATAAAAAATAATATTTTGAATAATTAGATATATAAAATTCTCACTATATAAAGATTGAATAGTAATAGTGTCTCTACTTGACAAGTGTCAAGCTCTCAGAAGTTTAGCATAAATCTTTCACTCTTCAGTTAATTGACACTTGTTATCACCTTATCGCATTCCATGAATGCACTATTAAATGGAGGATCATATAACATGTAGCAGTTTCAGCATGACACATGATTCGAAAGATAAATTAATAAACAATTTATACACTGCTCTTTTCAAATTAGATTAGATATAAAAAATAATATTTTGAATAATTAGATATATAAAAAATTCTAAATTTTAAATAATTAGATGTATAAAAAAATAAGATAATATTTTGGGATAAAAATATAATTTATTACTTTCAAATAAAAATTTTCAATCATTAGATTTACAAGAAAAATATAAAAATAAAATAATTTTACCCAAAAAATTTTTGAATTTTAAATATCAAATTTAAAATATTAGGTTAACAAAATGAAAGATAAAAAATTAGGAGATATTATGTTTTCTTTTATCAAAATATAAGTTAGTTAATTGACAATTGTTTAACTTACTGAGTTGATCCAAAAATATTATGATATAGTAATTGCAAAATAATTTAAAAACTTAATTATAGAAAAAGGAACTTTTTTTTTTCGATTCAGGTTTTGTAAAAAGGTAAATATAAAAAAGACGTAACAATTCTATCACTAATCTTAAATATTTTATTCATCCAGATAATATCGTAAAAAAAATTAAACATAAATATGTTATTGATTCAATCATTAGATTTACAAGAAAAATATAAAAATAAAATATTTTTACCCAAAAAATTTTTGAATTTTAAATATAAAATTTATAATATTAGGTTTACAAAATGAAAGATAAAAAATTAGGAGATATTATGTTTTCTTTTATCAAAATATAAGTTAGTTAATTGACAACTGTTTAACTTAGTAAGTTGACCCAAAAATATTATGATATAGTAATTGCAAAATAATTTGAAAACTGAATTATCGAAAAAATGAACAATATTTTTTTCGATTCAGGTTTTGTAAAAGGTAAATATAAAAAAGACGTAACAATTCTAACACTAACCTTAAATATTTTATTCCTTCAGATAACATCGTAAAATAATTAAACATAAATATGTTATTGATTTAACATTCCGCGCTTTGCTCGAGAAATACTCTAGTAAAAACTAAAAAGGAGTAATAGTAAGTTAGTTACTGTCATCATATGAAAAGAAAATAGTATTATGTTAGTTATTTGACAAGTGTCTAACTTTAATAGTTAATAAGTATTCAATTTAATGAATAGACATGAATACTCATAAAAAGTAATATGAAAATTTAGAAAAGATAGTTAAAAAGGTCATTACACTTAATCTATTTTTATTTCATATTTCTACTATTCGAAAAGGTAATAATAATAATAAATTAGTTACTTGACAAAATATCTAACTTTAATAGTGGAAAAATATCCAATTTAATAAATTTGTATTAATTCCCATAAAAATTAATATAAATTTTTTTAAAAATAGTTAAAAATGTCATTACACTTTATCTATTTTTATTTTAATATTAATAGATGGGTAAAGCAAAATATATATCATTATACTACTGAATTTGTAACTTAGTATGATAAAATAACTTTGCTAAAATAAGAATACTAAATCATTCGTTACACACGCAACGCGTGGGTTATAATATGTGAAGACAAGAGGATGGTCATCAACCAATGCTTGGCAAGTGGCTAGCCACTTTATTGACAAGTTGATATCTGATTGGAAGTTAACAAATATTAAAATCAAAATAAAAAATTCTTTTATATATGATTTCAAAAATCAAACAAAGCTTTTGCTCAATGGATAAGGAAAATTTGAAAATCAAATCATTTCTTATCTCTCTATCTCAAAAGCCTAAAAAAGAGGGAAGAAAGAGAAAAAGAAAAAAGCAACCAGAAAAGAAAAATATCCTTCTCTCTTCTCTGCTCATCATCATCTTACACTCTCTTCATCAAAATTTAGAGAGTAAAGAGAGGAAAGAAACACAAAAAAAAGAAGAAAGGAAGAAAAGAAAGGGACGACACCGGCGCAAGGAGTGCCGCCGCGCCGCCATCTAATTGGTGAGGAGAGAGAAGCTCGACGTTGAAGACCGTGAGAATAAGAGAAATAATGAGATGTAGAGAGAGAAATGACAGACGTGAGACAGAGAGAGAAGCAAGATGTGACGAAGGGGGGAAGAAGCTGCTTCCATCGCCGAGCCTGTCACCGTCGTTTCTGGAGGAAGTCGTCGTTGAAATGGTTAGCTGTAAGGTATTTAAATGGCTTCTTTTGTTTTCTTTTGAAGATGTTTTTCTAAGAGCAAAGTCTGGATTTTTAACTTGGTGAGTGCTCTAAAGAGTATGTGTTTTTTTTTATGCCGGTGAGTGCTCCAATTAGTGTTTGTAAAGAATGTTACTTGCTATATTGTATTTTTTGTACCATTTTTTTTTATTTATAAAAAAGAAACCTTCTATATTTCATAAAAGATGTGTGGGTAATCGATTGCAGAACAATATTTGAATTTTTAACCTGGTGAGTGCTCCAATGAGTATTTGTAAGGAATGTTGAGTTGAATGGTTGTTTTTTTTTTTTTAGCATTACTTCCATGATTTCTTAAAGAGTGAACTTTTTTGTTACATAAAAAAACTGAGGGTGTTTTTTTTAAAAAACACAAAGTTTGGATATCTTCACATGATCAATGCTTCTATTTGTTTACATTTGACCAATTAATTGTGGCAGTTTATTTTTGTTTATTAGTAACTGGCTCATTTTCTTATAAAGAAAACTTCTTGAAAAATATAAATAAGTATTTGCAAAAGAAACCTTCTTTTTACATGGGATTTTAGGATTTCAGTAAGTCAATTATTTCAGTAATAAAAATCTTCTTTGTAACTAGGAAAATTTATAAGAAGGTATTGGAAAGAACAAATTTTGGGTTTTAAAATTAAAGAATGCTCCTATTAGTATTTGTAAAGTCTGGAGCCTCCTTTATGATTTTTTTTAAACTGGAACTTTGGAACATAAGGGTGGCATTTTACACGCTAGAAGTGGCGTTTTACACGCTAGAAATGAAGTTTTACATGCCAAGAGAGAAAGCTTGCTGGAACTTTACACAAGAGTGCTGTTTTACACGTCAACCATATTTTGGTCCTTGGAAGTATGAATTTGAGGCAAGTTGATGGTGTTTTACACGCCACAAGTTTTTTAGCTACTGGAACTTCAATTCTTATAAATTTAATTATTTACTTATGGTGCAAAACTTTGGATTTGATTAAGTCAAAGCAAGAAATTAAAAGTTGATTCAAGGACAAAATTGTAATTAAACAAGAGATATATTAGATTAAAATTAGATTAGTTAGGAAATTTAATTTGAATTTGATTCTAATTTGAATTTAATTTCTCATTAGGTTTAGGAATTAGTTATAAATAGAGGTGTAACCATTAGAGTTAAGGCACTTAGTTTTTCTCGTACACTTTTATTTTTAATCCTAGTTTAAAAAATTATGAGTAGCTAAATTTCGCATGTTGAGGATGAGGAGCTCTGTTCATCAGAGATATTTAATTTGAGTTTTCTACTTTTTTCAATTATAAGTTTTCGTTTCAATTCAAGGATTTTGTTTCCAAAGTTCTTCATTCACAAAGAAGGAGGATTACTGAAAGGTATCCCCATCTTCACAAGCAAAAATCAACCTAACTAAAGCCAACGGGTCACCAAACTCTCAATAAAAATTCTTGAAACGCTATATCCTTTGAACTTTTGTACAATATGAGCACTAAAAGTTCCATTCTTGGGATCATAAACAACAAAGTTTGATTTCTTCCTCAGTAGTATTACATCATTCTCATCATTCTCATAAATTTAATATATAATATTATAAAAAGGATGAGAATGAGGATTTTCTTCGTAGATGGGAATACTGAAAAACTTGGTCCAAGATTCAACCTTTCCATATTCTTTCATGACCCAAACATCAGAATTCATAATTGAAGACTCACAATGCACAACAAATTCTTCAACAACGATAAGTTTAGATTCCCAATCATATTTATCGGTGGCGAAACATGAAAATACTCCCTTTCCATGTCCAAAGAAACAATAACACTGTTATTCTGATGATACACCATGAATGTTTCCTTTCACCAACCAATTAGGAGTGTCACTCACGAATTTCACGTTGAATCGAGGGAAATCATCAAGAAAAATCTTAATCTCTCTCCACAAATCACTACCCTCGATATGAACTATGGCTATGTTGACGCCTTTGCTATGTGAAACTTCTACAACCCTATAAGAATCGTTGGAAGGATCATAGTCTAACCAAGTGTGAATGAATTCACTGTTCATTGGATATTTCATAATCTAGAGCAATATTTTGAACTTCCCTGTAGTTAGATTCCAAAGAACGGGAGAGTTTGATACTTGTCAACAGTGACAAGTACCAAGCCATGATAATGCAACTAGCTTCCTTCGGTAAAAGCGCCATTGGGGTAAAAGTAAGCGTCACTACCGTCGTCGATACTGAAAGCAGATATGAGAGAGTAATTTGTCAAGTATGAAGTGAGTGCTTCGTCTGGAAAGGAGTGTACGCATACAAAAATGTAGCGGCAGTCGCAACGGGTGGCAAAGTCTCGACGAGGCTCCTCTATAGCGAATTTTCGATCTAATGAGATCAGTGTGATCCAGGGCTTGCAAGCAGACCTGAATCGCTGCAATGACTTCACCGGAAGTCTCAACATATCAAAGACTAGATCATCTATAAAAGGTTGTTTCGACGGTGACAATGATTTTGAAGGATTTTCTATGAGCGTAGTGGATTGGAGCATGTTGTTGAAGTTGACATTGGTATTACTGCCAATAGAATATAATCTGGGAGTGATGGATTAGGCTCATATGGTTTTCAGAGAATCTGATGAATGAGATGAGATGTGTGAAACCATATAAGGAGTTATCATTATATAATGATGGGAAATATTTTTTTATCATTAATAATAGGAAATCTTAATGCATTAAATTTTAGATTTCATGTTGACCAACATTAATTATCATCATAATTATTTTCCTTCTGTCAATATGCCTTGAAATATAATAATCTATAATATTTTTTGGCTTAGTTATACTGTCATTCATATAAGAACTTAATTGCAAAATGTGATATCCAACACTTATAATAACACTCTTGTTTACTCTAAAATATGTTTTTATTTAAGAGATTTTGAATATTTGTAACATTCAATTTTTTCAATTATCTTTAACGTTTTTTGTCTTTGATCTTTAACGTTTTTCATTTGTACTAAAAATATATTCTTGTTCCCTAATGTTTTAAGTTGAATTGTTGGAGCATATTGGTGATGTTGACAGTGTGGTATTATGCTATTATAGAATATAATCTAAAAGTGATAGATTAAGCTCATATGATTTTTAAAAAATCTGATAAACGAGATGAGATGTGTGAAATCATACAAGGAGTTATCATTATATAATGATAAGAAATATTAATGCATTAAATTTTGGATTTAATGTTGACGGTCATAATTATTTTCCTTATGTCAATATGCCTTGAAATATATTAATCTATGATATTTTTTGACTTAGTTACATGACCTTTAATTTTTGAGGAATCTGTGCTAACCTCAATGAAAACATTTTACACATCATTCATATTAGAACTTGCTTGCAAAATGTGATGTCCAACACTTATAATAACATTCTTGTTTACCCTAAAATATGCTTTTTATTTGAGAGTTTTTGAATATTTGTAACATGTATATTCAATTTTATCTTTAACGTTTTTTGTTTTTTATTTTTAACGTTTTTCATTTGTGCTAAAACTATATTTTTGTTCCTTAATGTTTTAAGTTGAATTATTAGAGCATTTGGTGATGTTGACAGTGATATTATGCCATTATAGAATATAATTTGAAAATGATAGATTAGGCTCATATGATTTTTTCAGAGAATCTGATGAATGAATGAGACGTGTAAAACCACTAAAGGAATTACATTATACAATGATTATAAATCTTAATCCATTAATTTTGGATTTAACGTTGACCAACATTAATTAAAGTCATAATTATTTTCCTTATGTCAATATGCATTGAAATCTAATAATTTATAATATTTTTTCGCTTAGTTACATGACCTTATTTTCATAGGAATTTGTGCCGACTTCAATAAATACACTTTACACACCATTTATATAAGAACATGTTTGCTAAATGTGATCTCCAACACTTATAGTAACACTCTAGTTTATCCTAAAATATGTTTTTTATTTTAAATTTGTTGAATATCTCTAATATTTAGATTAAATTTTATAGTTAACGTTTTTTGTTATTGATCTTTAACGCTTTTTTTCATTTTGTTTAAACTATTCTTGTTTTTTAATGTTTTAAATTGAATTATTGGAGCATGTTGGTTGTACTGACAATGGTATTACTGCCATTATAGAATATAATCTGAAAATGATAGATTGGTCTCATATGGTTTTCAGAGAATCTGATGAATGAAATGAGACGTGTGAACCATAAAAGAAGTTATCATTATATAATGATGAGAAATCTTAATCCATTAAATTTTATATTTCATCTTAACCAATATTAATTACAGTCATAATTATTTTCCTTTTGTCAATATACATTGAAATCTAATAATATATAATATTTTTTTGTTACAATAATATATAATATTTCTTCAGTTAGTTACATGCATGACTTTTAATTTATGAGAAATTTGTGCTGACCTCGTAGAATACTTACACACCATTCTTATAAAAACTTGCTTCCAGAATGTGATCTCGAACACTTATAATAATACTCTTGTTGCTTATTTTAAAATATGATTTTTATTTGGGATTTTTTAAATACCTGCAACATTTAGTTTTATTCAATTTTATCGATAGTGTTTTTTGTGTCTTTGATCTTTAACATTTTCATTTGTGTTAAAATTATTTTGTTCTCTAATGTTTTAAATTGAGTTAATATTTGTAAAAATAGTTTTAACACATTAAAAATATCTAAAACAAAATTGTATAAAATTAAATATTAAAATTTTTTTAAAACAAGTTATAACCTTTCAGACAAGAAAATATTTAACCTCTTCTATTTATATTGAACACTAAATGAAAAAATGCCTTATAATTGTTGGTATAAGATATATTTATTATGTGTTAAGAATGTGTAAGATTGTTTTTAACTCAATGCCTCTAACTTTCAGAAGAAATTAATATACACTAGAAGGAAAAAAGTTAGAAGACCAGCAACTTTTATTTATACTAGCGAGCACATGCATTTTACTAGTGTATTTGAGCTAATTTTTTTACACTAAAAATTTTTTTTGATACCAATGTTTCACAAGAGACATAACTAATTGTTCCAAAATTATAAAAAAAAAATCATTGTTTTGGTTGGTTTTGTTGGGATATTTTTAATTTAAATGAAAAAATTCATTATTTATTAAAATAAATGAGACTACAAGAATTTACAATTTTATTTAGAAGTATTTTCACCTACGTCAATTACGAAAACAAAAAAAATACAAAAATTTCAGATAATGTGACTGCAAAAATGGAAACAAAAATTAGAGAGAAAAAAAAAATTTATTTTCACACGGCGTAACAAATAAAAAAAACAAAAACTTTGATTGCATTTTCACTAAAATAAAAATTAAAACAAAAATGTCAATCTTATTTTTAGCTATCTGGAAGCGAGAGAAACGCCATAGAGTGTCACAAACATAAGCCATCCTAATCTTCTTCTCTTCATACATTGATAATTTTCCCTTGCAATGTGTTACCCTTTCATATATTTTGCATAAAGGAAAATGCATTGCAAGGTGATGTAGTTATAATAAACTAATCATAAGATGCATAATTAAATAAGACTACATTATAAATACTTATCCCAATATTCTCACCAAAAAAAAAAAATTCTTACCATGTCAGAAGTCGGCGACGGCGTCAACGACAAGCATTGAACCGGTGGTGGTGTGGAGTGGACGGCGATGAGAACAAAACAAGTAGATGATGATGGAAATAGTGGAAGACGCACATGTTTGTGGAAGAGATGATGGTAGGTGGATTCTTTAGAAGAGAGAAGAAAATGTTTTGTCGAGGGGTTGTTTGGGAATGATAATGAGGGTATAATTGGATAAAAAATGTTGACTATATTTGACAAAAAAATTTAAAGATAGGGATACAATTTAAATTAATTGAAACCTTCAATGATAAAATTGAAACGAATTAAAACTTAGGAGTAATTTTAAAATTTTTGACAAACTTTAGTGATAAAAAATATACTTTACCCAAAATATATAAGAAACGTTTCAAATATACCTGTGAACATCGATGTTTCTGTGCTTTTAGCCGTTGATCTTAATTATATATATATTTTATAATTAAAATTAATTAAGATCAACGGTTAAAATCATAGGAACATCTGGTTCCGGGTATACCGAAAACGCTTCCAAATATATATATCCTGGTAATTAAAATTTTATTTTGCTCTTGGAAAAAATATTTTTTTTATTGAATAAAACTATTCACATGTCATTTTACCAAGGTGTATGCTACCATGAAGTGAATGAATGATGAATACAATGAAAAACATTCTATTTTGATAATCACATGGAAATTTATAATTTATTTTTTATTAACTTTTAAAATAAATTATAAATATAGATTTATGTATTTCATCGATATTCTATTCATGATAAGAGCACTTCACCCAGGGACGGACATAGGTACACTAGTGAGAGGTAACTTGCCCCCTCTAAGTGTAAAAATTTGTTTAAAATTTTTTTAATAACATATGTATGTGTGCCTCACTTTAAAAATTAGTTACCCCTATTTATTTTATTTGTATTTTTTTTTTATCTTTTTATTGTTCTATTTTTCATAATTCTTTCTTGCTATGGTTAAAATCAATCTCAAATAAATAGTAAAAATTTAAATATTTTATTCCTTGCTCACACCTTTACATTCTTGTTAATAGATATACGATACTTAATAATTCTTTTTTCCTAATACTAATTTATTTGATTAAGTGGAATAGTGCGCAAGAAGTTGCAGAATACTTGGCCAAGCATGCTACCAGGATGAACCTTGATTATGTTGAGCTCCTGGCTCACATGAGTCGTGAGTTGTTCCATGCATTTATGATGCATTAGTTTCTTCTTTAAAGGACTATTTTTTATTTGAATAATATTCATATACTTTTGTCAAATATCAGCTTTACATTTGTATAAAAATACTATTATTATAAATGGACTATAAATAAGTTAATACATTAATGATGATATTTTATAAGGGTGTCAATTTAATATCTACTATTTTATTTTATTTGAGAAAGAAATTTAGAAAACGAAACTGACAAATAGTGGGCAGTTTTGACATTCTCACTACCACAACGGTCATAAACTCATAATCCATGGATTTTAAAAATGGAAGATTGGTGAGTCTCTAAAGTCTAAACCCAGACAATTTCAGTTTCTCACAATCTTACTTAGATCGTCCCTGTCTCTGCCACCTTCGTCATCCAGTCTCATTTCCACAGTTGCTGGTTGCCTGACCTCCAACCTCTGAATACAATACAAATGGCAGCGCCACCACGAACTGGGCGCTTATTTCAAGACATCAATGCCAACGGTACTCTTTCTCGTTTCATTTTTTTTTCTAAACCGAATTTTCTCCCGATAAACTAAGTTCTTTTTTGTCCTGGAAAATTTGATTCTTGGTGTTGTTACTGTTTCTTGATTATGCAGGTCCCAGGAAAGTTAGGGCTACGGGAAGAAAGCCTCTTTCTGATGTATCCAATAATGCAAGGAACAAATGCCTTGATGCTTCAGCCAAACCCTCTGTCTCTGTTACTCGGCCATCGAAACCCTTTGTTTCTTCATCTTCTTCTTCTGCTAAGGCAAAGAATCTTGAAGCCAGTAATATCGGAACAGCGAATACCACGGCTTCTGGGAAATCGCAGGCCGGTGGTGGTGATGGCGGCAGAAGGAAGGTGCTTTCTGACATTTCGAACACAGGGAAGCCGCGTCTTATGGAGATGAAGGAAAAGAAGCAAACCCTAAAGTCATTGAAAGAGAAGGAGGAACCTCTTTCTCCTACTGCAATTGGTGAAGAGATGTGCCGCCATGATCATCGGAAGTGCGTCCAAGCACACGCTAAAGCTCTGGATTTTGGTTTCATAATGAACGGTGATGATTGCAAATTCCTGTTTGTTTATTTTGTGTTGTTGCTGCTGCAGTTAGAAAAATACTAGTTTTCTATTTTATGAATGGTTTTGATTCTGAAGTTCTTATTGGAACATGGTTTACTTATTTATTCTTGGATTTCTTGGTTTGATCAGATATTTTTAGGGACTTGAAGGTTTCACCTGAACCACCTTTGAATATCAAAATTGAGGTTTCATTCTAAATCCTTTAACTTTTATCCTGGTCTTGGTGTTTCTCTCCCTGTCATGTATCTATATAACTGTTTATCCATGTTTCTAGTCTGAAAGCGAGCACTGGGAATCTGAGGTGGAACCTGAGCTGTTGATTCCTGAAGGGCGGGCCCTGAAGTTACATTGGAGTGGGATCAACTCTCCAGAACACTGCAACAATGAAGAACACTTGGAATTGCCTTGGAGCCCAGTGAACTTTGAGTTGATAAGGTTGATAGACCGATAGAATAACCGTAATTCTCTAATTAATGTTTTTATAAAGAACTTGATATAGTATATAGGTGTTAAGTGCCACTGGTTTGATGGCAATTACTCTGTCATTTATTTTGAGATGACTGTAGTGTTCTTTAGCTGTGTGTGTTAACAATGTGAAATATGTTTGCCTTTTTTGATTTCAATGAATTGTGTTTTGGTTTTCATTCTTATGTGCCCAAGTTTTTTTTCTTGAGAGATGCTGCTGTGTCATATTAAAGCTTTTGGCATGAAGTTCTATCTAGGCAAAATTAAATATCTGTTAAATTTTAAAATTAGATTAGGGAGCTTACTGTTGTTTCCAGATTAATTAAACTGCTATCTTTTGTATCTAAATGGCTATGGTGGAATTTAGTCGTTGAAAGGACAATCAACAAATGGTTGAACAATTCATTAATTTTTTTAAAAAAAATTTACTGAATTACCTTGTGATACAGGAACTAAATTGGTAACGCAGAGTGAGATGTATCGGTCACATGAATTATGATTACAAGTGCAGTATTAAATTGTGTGGTGTTCATGTTCTATGTTATGTGATTTTATGTCCACTATTTCCAAACACTATACACAAGCACATGCATTATGTTACATACACAAACCAAACAAAGCATTATAGCCCTGTGATGCGTATTTGCATCTAGGACTGCTGTATTAAACATCTTAAGTTTGTAACTTTTTTTTCCCCATAAAATTACTGTACTTAGATAGATATTGTATGTACCATACTGTACTAATACTCATTATTATCTGTGCAACAACATAGTTTAATATAGAGAAGAAGCGAGTCCTAAGTTGCATTAGTGACAAGTGGTTGCTAATGACCAGGTCTCTGCTTCTAAAGAAACTTTGTTTTCTTCTTCTCACTAAAGAATTTACAAGTTATCTTAAGAGGATAGGGGTAAAATCTAAAATCAATTAGCATTTGAGTGATGTTATCTGAGAATCATTAGTTCTTAATAAACTCCAAGCATGTTAGGGCATTGGAAGCAACTTCCACACCAATTTGGTTCCGTATGAGGATTCTTCATGTGTTACTCTTGCTTTTTCACTTGGTCTTTCTTTTTTTCTCCCTTCCCTTCAAAAACACCTGTAACATCATTTCTGGCATTTGTTCACATCAATGGCTGTGTCTGTGTGATTGCCAGAATTACCGAGAGCATGGCAACCAAGAGAAAGGTTGTCCCTCCAAAGGGAAATAGAGTATTTGAAGAAGAATTGTCCTGCTGAAATTTCTCATAGGGCCCGGTTATAGATTGTGGTGGAGGAGGAACTGTAATAGATACCGGTGGAGGAAGAACTGTGCCCATTGGTAAAGTAGGAACTATTCCCTTTGGTTTTTTGTTCCTGCGTTGTTGTAAGA
Organism: Stylosanthes scabra; assembly: GCA_036250425.1. Taxonomy (NCBI): domain Eukaryota; kingdom Viridiplantae; phylum Streptophyta; class Magnoliopsida; order Fabales; family Fabaceae; genus Stylosanthes; species Stylosanthes scabra. Next base: position 72,606 of record JASCZI010151068.1, on the reverse strand, counting down.
TGTTAGTTGAATTGCTTGCATGTGTGTGGCAATAACTTGAAAGAGAATGGAAAACCAGTCATGTTTAGGAAAATCGATCATCTCATGTTGTTTTATCATGATCTCGTCATGTATAATCTCTCTCATCTGTCACTATTGTATATAAAGTTGGATCTCTTATTTTCAATTAATGGTAAGATATCACAGAAAAACCAATATAAGACGATTTATTCGTATCATGTCAAACATGCTTTTGACTACTTATTACATTTCGACCTTAAACATTGGGCAATTATTACCATGAAAATTTTTCTTGAAAATTTGACTTTTTAAGTTATATTTTAAAAGAAAATAGCAAACACCTTTAAAAACGTTATGCTTTTATAACATACTAAAATCTAATTATTCAACTTATCATTTAATGATCAAAATAAAAAAAATTATATGAAAGACAATTTTAAAATTTTTATTATAGTATCCACCTAAATATTGATATCTAACACACTAAAATCTAATTATTCAACTTATCATCCAACAAAAAATGCTATGCGCACAAAAAAAGAAATCAGCTGTTAAATTAGTCGTATACATGTGTAATGTAATTTCACACTTTTAATAGGTATTTTTTTATTTCAACATGTATTCTAAATGGGTAAGTGATTTTTTATATACGTGTCATGGTTGGTTTAATGCACCACAACTGCACAAGGATTTCTTAGTGCAAGGAAATTGAGCTTGAAACAAGACTACTAATCATGAATTTAAAGGGAAAGAAGGGTATTTTCTTGCATACCTATAACTTCTAGGACAGAAAACAATGTCATATTCATAAGCTTTGCAAGTGAAGGTGCTTGTACCATCGTCAAATGCATAGCTATAGGCTCTCGGACAAGCCCTCTTGAAAATGGTGGAATAATAAGAGGGCTGGCATGTTGTTGGGTTTGCAAATGCTCCACTGCAGCAGTACTGGTCTGACCCAAATGCCTCACAAGCACTCCGGCAACCTACTACACCACCTTCACCTTGGTATCCATCTCCACCAACCACTTGAAGTTCTTTTGGACAACCTACATAACATTTCATTTGTTTTTTTTGTAAGTAAAACAAAATGTGAAATTACTACATGAGAAGGATTATATTCGTTTAGGATATATACTCTAGAAATGACTTAATTACAAAATCTGATAAGGTATAAGGATCTAATTGAAAGGGAAAAGAAAAATATTAAGACCTAATTAAAGATTGAGTAAATATTAAATCCGACCCTTGATTATTTTCAATTGGAATGACGTCATTCTTAATGATATGAAAACCCAAATTTGACTCTCAACCATTTAAAAATTTGGATAAATAGGTACCAAGAACTGATTTGCCAACCCTAAACTTTAAACCCACAAATCGATTTTAGGATTTGTCTAAACTTTTAAATGGTTGAGGATTGATTGAGGTTTTCAAAATCATTAAAAGAATGCCGTCCGAATTGAAAATGGTCAGAAATTAGATTGAGTGTTTACTCTTGAAACTTTAGTGAAAATATAAGGACCGATAGAGTAATTGAAAAAAAAAAATACTAGTCATTTGTTTTAATTAGAATATGCTTCCAAGTTAATTACTTGCTATTTACCCAAAATAAATTATTTGCTAAACTTGGTTAACATTAAGGCATGATTTTGTCCAAGAAAAAAAAATCATTAAGGGAAGATGGTTAGATAATTCAGAATAGCTGGGAGTGTTAAAATAAAAATAAAAATAATGGTTTTTAGCATGATTGCTTAATATTTGAAATATAGGGTTGGACCTAAGGGTTTAAGGAAGTATGATATCATTCTAGAGATATGCTAGCTATAAAAAAAAAATTAGTCACCAAATTAGTTATTAATATAAAATGAGTTATGCTGTATACATCTAAATTAGTAACTAAAATTAGTCATCAAGTATAATACATATTGAAATATAAAATACATGCGTACTTTAATTTATATTTAGTGTGCATTTTATATTTCAATGCGTATTATACATTAATGACTATTTTTTGTGATTGATTTTGGTGTATAAATAGAATTGTTGATATAGAATGTATGTTGAATTACAAAATACACATTAAAAATAATTTAATCATACATGTATTCATATACAAATACTTGGTGACTGAATTTTGGTGTTCAAATATCATTTTAATAATTTTTTATCATCCCTCTGTTCCATATTAACTGTCATTTTAGTTTTTTTTTTTTACTTGTTATTTTAGGTTTTAGGTTTATTTTAAATTAATTGTAAATTAACAGTTGTAATAAATTATTAATGAATTTATACCAAGTTATCTTGATTTGATTTTTTCTTTTTTTTGGGGGGTTGTGAGAGTTGGTCAAAAATATTTTTTATTTTAACTTTTTTTAGATAAATATATAGATTTTTTCTTTTTTAAACAGTTTAGCTTTGTCAAAAAAAAAAAAGTTTCTCGTTACTAACTATTCTTTTTTTTTTATAATTATTATTGTGTTTAATTATCTTAATCTTAAATATTTATGGGAATGAACCATAGCATAATATTATTTCTTGAATTCTAAATTAGCCGTCTTACCTCTATTAATATCAGTAACACAACCTGTGGAATTACAAGCAGCACCCCCATATACACCTCGTGGTTGAGCAAGCAATGGTAAATTATAACCATCAACCATACTCACATCATAATAGTCTTGATCAGTGCCTTTACCAAGCGTTATCTCAAACAAGGAGGTAGGAGGAGCAGCACCATTTCCATCGCATTCAAGCCTTCCTCCGCAATCACCGGTTTGGCATTTGCCTATTCCGGTTGCATCGAACGTGCAACCAGTCCTGGCCCATATCCGGCCTGACCATCCTGGAACACTTGTGAGTTTTACACTTTGGCCAGAGTCTAGACGGAATCCGGTTGTCGCGAGTGAAGGCGAGCCTGCCCCGGAGAGCGTACCAGGCCATATAGTATAGGGACAGTTGTTGGTTATTGTGAAAATGCTAGAGAAAGAACAATTGAAGAATGTAAAGATAACAAGAAGGAAAGTTGGGAATTTCCATATTGACATATTTTAATGATTGTAATTTGTATTGAAACTCTTTGTAGAAAACCACCAGAAAGGATATAATTGTTAAGCCAAGGAATGGCCAAACCTCATTATATGCACTTCAGAAACCAAACAAGACATTACTTTACTTTGATGAAATTCTCAGCCGCAAGATGAACTTTATGGGTTTAGTATTTCTTATTATTGTGGATGGCCTAATGTAGAAGCTATTCTTTGCAGTTACATGGGAATTGTACCAAAAAAATGTAAAAGGAAATTTTATATTATATGTAATATAACCTATATGATTGGAGAATTGGCGTCAGGACTTGAGATTCTGATCTTGTTCTATGATGTTGCATAGGATGATCCTAAAAGGAAGTACATAGGATTCCTCATACATGGAAGCACGTTGACTAGCTAATACGTCAATTGCAAACTTCTGTTCCCATTTTTTCCAAAAAAAAAAGACATAATTATTGATATTTTTAGATCACATGTTGAATACACTTTTGAATTACGTCACATAAATATTAAATATATTTTGAGAGTATTTAAATGTTTCTTCGGTAGCACACCTAACACCGTCCTTGACCTCGGAGAGCAATGACTTTGGGACATTGACATGTAACAACTATTGATCTTCCATGCAAGGCAAAGGATTAGTTTTACATTGACCAATACCTCACTTCAAATGTGTATATACATAGTAAGCGTTTTAGATCAACGGCTAACTAGGAAACATCTAATTTCTGATTATACATTTTCCTATAATATATAATTTTTTATTTTTAAAATGAGTGTCTCTTCCTCTTTTAATTCCTTAAAAAATTAATGTATATAAATAATTTAGGTTTTTACAATTTTTTTATGAATCTAAAAAAGTTACTTATATTTAAATAAGAAAAAATATAAAAAACCTTTATTTGAGAAAATGAGAACCAATAAGAAATTATAAATGATAACTTTTATATTTTGTTAATGATAATATTTTTTATTTTAAATGCTTACTTATTCATTAAATTCCTAATTCAGTAGCATTATTCTTTAAATAAATATCTATTTTTATTTTTGGAAATTTCTTTGGTGAAGAATAGAAAAGATTTGGTGAAGAATAGAAACAAGTGACGAGTGAATTTTTTTTTTCTAAATTTAGAAAAAATAATAAATCTTCACCCTTTACCAATTCTTCCCTCCTTTACTATAAGATTAACCATATGACATATACCAAATTTTGAAAGAATACTTCATTTTAAAGCAAACTAATGTCATATCAAGTCACCAAAAAAAAACTAATGTCATATCATCTGTTTCAATAAAATCATAATTTTCAAGAAATTTTTCAAGCCAATTTCTCCCGACAAAGAACAGAATACCACACCTCGAATGAGTAACAGATGGGCAAAGTAACTTGCCTTATTAGAACCAATAATAATAACATAAATCCTCCAAATTTCATTCGTTGACGAATACCAAAAGCCGTCAGAAGACATACAATCAGTCAATCATACATCACAAAACTTCAGAATTCGAAGACATTAAATTATACACCTACTTATGTCCCAAAAAGATTTAAATCTGCTTGGAAAAAAATAACAAAGAAAATATAGAGAAGAAACCAGCTTTTTTTTTTTTTTGTGTCTAAGAAACCAGCTTTGTTGCTTTCTATAGAGACTAGAGAGGTCTAATGATAAGTTTTTGATAGACAAATGCCGATGATGATTATAAGTATCCTGCTAAGGTCCCATTTATTTGCTCAATGCCACCATCTAAGAAACAAAAAGGAAATAAAAGAAGATAAATAGATAATATAAGAGGAAGTCAAATGCCTAATGTTTGCAAAAGAATCATGGTTATCACTTATCAGAGAATAAAGATAGTTGATAGGAATACTGAGAATCTGAAAACTTACTAAAATGGTGAAAAAGGGTGAGCAAACAAGTGAAGTTTACTCCCCTTATATTAGTTTCCAATATATAACACACACTACAATATGTCTAATGATGGTTGATCGTTTCAATTAAATTAAGATTGACCATGCCTATAGTTTCAGCTTTCCATATTGTTAATAACTTAATATCACTCAGCCAGATCATAACTGTTGTCACCTCAAACCTTTTGATTCCACTTAGCATATGAAGAACATGATAAAGCTCTTCCTCCATATTCCAGGACAGACTAAAGCAGAATTTGCATCCCCTGTACCTACATCAAGAAAATGATATTTCTTAACATTCCAAGTTATAATGTATAGGAATTCAATATCATAAGAATTTAGTCAGTAGTCAGTATGGAACGCATGTTTCGAATGTTCCTTTGCAGCAGAAGCTTCAGAAACCTGCATGGGTTACATCTAAGCACAGACATCCAGCTGTCAACCATATATCATGGAAAAGAAAATCAAAAGAGAATTTAAACATATAAACATGTGAAAAAACTAATAATCTCCCTTGAGCCTGTATAAGTAGCAGCAAAACCAAAATCAAATTTCACTAGCTGACCTACCGACAACCTTGTTCATATGAGGAACTGGAGAGAACCTGGAGTTACATAACTCAAAGTCTATCATAACCCTAGAAGTTAAACAATACAATTCAGGACAGTAGCATTATTAATGAGTACACTAGAACTAGAAGTACAGATAAACTAGGAACTTGAAAGTCAGATAGAAGTACATTGCTCGAGTATACATCATTCGAGCATTCTAAATGCCAGAACCCATCCTTTCCATCAGCTATCAGATCCTGCTTCTTCTTGATAAGGTTAACACGAAACCGAAACTCAAACCAAAGTTAATTCATGTGCCATAAACTAGTGCATATATATTGCTCAGATCCCCATTCAACAGTCAAACAAAGCTACTTCAAATGCTACATTACATTAATACTAGAAATATAAGTAAGTACGTCCTACAGCACATGGGGACACATCAAGCCCACCAAATTAAGTTCCATAATAGTTCAAGTTCAGTTATAGATACTCATCTGATAGAAAAAGTAAAAAGCAGTTTCAAAAGGATAAGTGAAAATGAGTCAAATGACAGAGTCTTCTTAGTTAAATAATTGAAATCTAGCTCATATCCATGCCGCCATCTCCAACTTGGCTGCAGATAGGACTGACAGCAGAGAAGGATCTCTCAAAAGGAGAAGGGTGGATTTGTGCATCACGACGACGCTTACAACCACAGCTATCAGGGGGCGAGTTCTCTGCATCAAGCTTTCTGCAAATACCTCTCACAGCTTGTTCCTCTGTTTGCGAAAGGGGGAAAATTTTGCCACTTGCAAGGCAAAGAGAGCTATGGTTATCATACAGGATTCTCTGGTTACAGTTTTTATCACAGATGTGAGTGATCCCTGTTAGCTTGCAGCGGTACATGTTCCCGCAAACATTTTCATTTTGACATTTCCAGTCGCATTTGTGAACCGGAACAGGACCATCTTGGCCCAAAATACTTGACAGATAAATAACATTTGCAGGAGCTTCAACCATAGATTTGCCATATACCTCCATTCTTTTGATCCAACGTCCAAACAGCAACTTCTAAGATTCCAATCCAATACACTCCAGCCTTTCCCAAATCGTCTGCAGCCCCACCACAACAAAACAGAATGGAGTCAAACTCAACATAAACTGCCCTTATCCTGGCTCTAAAGAATATAACAACGACTGCATTCTTGTTGATTCAGAAACTAATTTCGCTTAACCTTTCTTGCAAACAATGAACTAATTTCACACTTGTGTGTAACTACTCATTCCCTTACAGAAGACAAAAAGGTTTCTATATTCTATCTCATGGTATAGTAAAAATTGCTTCAATAAATTCGACATTAATTATTGAATGCAACCGTTACAAAAAGGGTTATACAAAGCCACATGCACCAGATCTAAACCATGGAGAATTCAAATTTCAAAAACAATAGATGATACGAATGTTGACACGACGACTAAAAAAAAATAATTAATAAAAATAACAATTATCCATTAGTGAGAACCTAATCATCACCATCGATTTTTTTCCCAAAAAATATCCAGAATAATAATTCCCACGATTCCACAAAGTTCATGGCACAATTCAAAAAAGTGAAAAACTCATAAACATATACTATTATAAATTATAAATTTATGATATTTAGGATCACAAGTGGACCAAACACAAGGAAAAGCACCCCCAAAAATACAAGAAGAAGGAAGAAACGAACCCACACGCTCTTCAAACAAAATCAATCTTCCGAGTCTTCTTCCTCCTCTTCTCCTCAGTACCTACGAAACGAGGACAGAAAACACAAACCAAAAAAGGCGAAATACAAACAACAAAAATTAATGAAGAAACCTAATTTTCTCTCTCTAGGAAACTCACTCTCTCTCTCTCTCTAATTCTGCAGAAGAAACTAAGAGAATAAGAAACATAAAGCGAGGAATGAAGCACAAAGCGTGGAGTATTTATAGAAAAACCGGACAGTGATGGTGGACTGTGCACTTTGAAAAGAGAGTACGGACAAAACCAAAAACACGATCAATAACAAACACAAATGAACGCTAAATTTCGGGCAAATTGCGGTCCAAATGCAACCCGTTTCGGATCGGTTCGGATCATGACAAGTGTCAGAATCAGCAACAGTCTTTCACCTACAATTTTGGATGAACTATCGGATCACAACTCCAACTTTCTTTCTCAATCCATCACCCTTTCTTCATTTCTATTTTTCACTCAAATAAAGACAATATAAATTAATTTTCAATATTTTTCAGTTTTGGAAAATTATTTATTGTTCTCGTGAAAATATCAATTGCCTTTTTATTATTTATTTATCTAATTCTCACGAACACTGACATGGACACGCGATACAGCGTCACACCAATCTCAGTTTTGCATATGACATGAGGCACGGCATATATATAAAATATAATGTATTTTTAATAAAATTATAATAATATCTTGATATTTTATTTATATTAAAATTTAAATTATTATCTTTAAATATTTTTAATGTCTTTTTTAATTATATAAAATATTTAAAATAACTTTTAATTTTAAAAAATAGTAATATTATTATTTTTAAACTCATTTTAAGGATATAAGCAGGGGCGGATCCAGAACTCAAACTTTACAGGGCCGAAAAATAGAGATAAAATTGTATGTTAAACTAAGTTGAGAAAACCTAAACTCAAATTTAAATAACGGCTCATCTTATTAATAATCAGTAATTTTATATAAATAAATTATAATTTATATATAAATAAAAAACTATCCATTACTTATCATTTATGTGCTAGGATAAAATTATACATAATCAATGTTCATAATCCACTAAACTCTTAATAAAATAAAAAAAGATTTTATAATTTAATATGAAAGTATGAAAGTAATCTGAACATACAATTTATAAATGCGTCGACTGGAGTAATTTAATGAATCTTTAATAATTTTAAAATTTTATAAGTCATTGGTTGTAATTTTTGTCCTGGTCTTTTATTATTAAAGATAAAAAATATTTGGCTAAGCTAAATTGTTATTAAAATAATTTTATTGGGATGTTAATTGTTAGAATTTTAAAATAATTAAATAAATAATATTTAAATTGAATTTTTACTTATGCTACATTATACTTTGAATATATTTAATAATCTAATTATGATTAAAAGATTAATTATTAATAATTAATCTACGTATACCACTCTACATCTCCGTATATACTATTTTATTACGAAAAAATATAAATATTAACACAAAAAAATAAAATTTTTGTGCTGATGTTTACATTTTTTCTATGCTAAAAATAGTATGTACAGAGATATACAATCATAATATAGTATTGTCGAATTATTAATATTAAAATATTCCTACAATCATAATATATAATAACATATTATTTTTTTTTTTAAAGTAAGTATTATTATTATTTTTCTACAAAAGCTGGGCCAAGGTCCATGTAGACCCCCCTTAAGTCCGTCACGGAATATAAGTTAATAATAAAGTTGGAGATGCGGACATGTAATGATATTTTGGAGTGTCAAGTGTGTTCGAAGAGATATTTTTTATTTTTTTAATGACACGGTGAGACACACGTGTCGGTGAGTGTCATGTCCGAAAAGCATCTGACATGTGGACACACCAATTTAGTGAAGTGTCCATGCTTCATAGATCTAATGCCCCACTATATAAAAGGTGGATAGTAATAGGTTATTTGATCGATAAGTGTCAGTCTAATTACTTGACAAGTGTCATTAAAGAAAAATGGGTTGTTCTAGGTGTATACCAAAATCAGCCACTAAGCCACTGGTGTATAATACACATTGAAATACAAAATGCATACTTAAAATGAATTAAACCTTACATGTATTTTGTATTTCAACATGTATTATATATGGTGGCTGATTTTAGTGGTTAATTTTGGTGTACAAATAGAATTTGTTGAAAAAAAATAAATGAAAAGCTATTCATTAGATAAGTGTCTAAGGTAATATTGAAAGTGTATAATTCCAGAAATAGTTTCAAGAATATTTTATAATGATATTAACGCAAGAGCATGTTTGTAATTATGTAAAATTGATATTAATGAGTAATTTTGAACATTAATAATTAATCAATTATTAATTTTTAATATTTTGATGTATATTTATTTAGGGATAACTACTTTTTTCACAAAGGTTTGTGGTTAAAATCAATTTAATCGCAAACATTTTTTTATTGTCAAATTGGTCACTAAGGTTACATTTTGGTTTAAAATAATCCTTTTTACTATTTTGCCCTTGTGAAAACAAAATCCACCATAATCAAATCTATAACATAGATGAATCTGATAGAAATGGGAAAGAAATGCTTAGACATATTATGAATTATGGATCATAATCTTTTTTAACCAAAGGATTTAAGACAAACTAAAATAATAGCAAATCAATATCTGTTTGTATCTCTCCTTTTTTTTCTTCGACAAATTAGTGCTCAAAATCTCAGGTTAAGCAACTTTATCTAAAAAACCAATTTTGTGCTTAAACCAACATATTTGCAAGCTCTTTGCATTAAAAAATTAAAATAAAGTATAGTTCATCAAAATCAGGCAAGCCAATGAGAACTATATTTGATTGGAAACTAATCAGAATTCAATTTCTTTAAACTTTTAATTTAGTAACTAGGGGCAGAGGGTTTAAATTCCAGAGTTTAAGAACTCTTACAAAAAAAGTCCTCAATCAAGTATTCAAAACATAAACAAAGATAGTCTCAGAGTCAATTAAAAATCAAAGTTAGAACCCTTACTTTAAAATACTGTTAAATTTCCTATTCTAGAAAAACCCTTAGCATAGAACCATTTCAATTCTTTAGATGCTTGACAAATCACTAGAAGAAGCTAATAAGATAACCCAAGCCTGTTCAAAGTAAGAGGGAGAGGGAGAGGGAGGCGAGACAGGCGGTTGCAGATCTATAAGGCAGAAGCGGCGGCTGTGGATATAGAAGGTAAAGGTGGCGGCTGCAGATCTGGAAGGCAGCATGTCATGGGACGGAGACACGAAGCAGATCCAACGGTGGCGCGATGGTGGGGCGGATGTGGGGTGATCGGTCACCTCCACTTCCACCTCTCCTTCCCTCCTCCCTTTCTCTCAATCTCCATCACTCTTTCGTTGTTGTCGTTGAATGTTGAGTATGTCTGGAATTAAAGAGATTTTTTGAGAATGAATTAAGGGAGGCATGGAAGCTAGGACACAAATGTTGGGGATTTAAGTTTTTTTTAATAGAAGGGTAAAATTGTCTAAAATCGCATTTTTAGATGTGAATGAAACATTAGTGACCAATTTGATATAAAAATAAGTTTTATGACCAAATTGATTTTGACCCCAAATCTTTGTGATTAAAAGAGTACTTATCCTTTTATTTACATATGTCATTTTATTTAGTGCGTAAATATATCTGAATAAGTAAAATTTAAAATAAATTACATAAAATAAATACATTTATTTTTACATTAATAAATAAATTAGTTTAAATTAAAATAGAATTGTGTTATACTTAGTTAGATGTATAGCCATAGGTAACGTTATCTTAAAGTAAAACGGGTTTTGGAGCTGACCGGTTTCTTTTAAAAAAAAATCAGTCCAATACTGCGTCGTTTGGCTAAAAAAAAATTAAAACGAAAAGAATATAAGCTCATTCAGCCGCTGAGAAGGGCAGCCATAAACCTTAGCCTCGGTGAGTGAAGAAGAATAGAGAAGGGAACTAGGGAAGTGAGGAAGTGACCCAGCAAACCAGCAGCCACTCCTC
>JASCZI010151068.1:39005-51848 GCA_036250425.1 Stylosanthes scabra | reverse complement strand
AATAACCACTTAAATTGGAAAAGAAAAAGATAACTTGAAATATCATAATTTATTGGTTATTTAATTTGAAAGAAAATACAATGATTAATTGAAACATAATGTCTAAAACAATTTATATATAAGCTATGTTACGGTGATTTTTATAAAATAATTATTGGTAATATTATAAATTAAATTACTTTTTTTTATATTATCTAATAAAATTTTATTAAATTTATTTGTATAAAAGTGGATAGAAAATTAGTAGGTTTTAATAATATTAAAAATTTTATATTTATGAATGAAAATTAAAAAAAAATAATCTTAAGGGCCAATTTGATTTCCGTTTATTAATTTCAGGGCCAAAATGAGTCGCGAATGAAATTTCAGGGGCCTTTTTGAGTTATCTACAACGATAACATAATAGTGACACGTGGACAAATCATATTGTGACACGTGACATTGTTGTCCACGTCAACATGCCACGTGTCACTGATTACCACTTTGTCACTCAATGCCACGTGGTCAAATCTTTTTTGGACACGTGGCACTGGTTGTCCATGTCATGATGCCATGTGAACACGCCGTTAACGAAAAATTGTCTGGGGGCCAACTTGAGTCACAGTTTGAAATTTCGAGGGCCAAATTGAGTAACTTGAAAATTCAGGGGCTACTTTGAATTGCAATTCAAATTTCGGGGGCCAATTTAAGATTTAACTCTCCATAATACCGTCACTGAAATTTTGTAATGACAACTTTACCCCTTTGGTTATTTGTGATTAGGGCTTGCTGTTCCTAAGGTTCTTTTTGTCTCTGCCTCTTCAACCCCTGATTCACAGCACCTCCGTGCCATCCACCATCTCTGTCAATGGACCTCACATTCTCTTCTTCCCAAACAACCGAAATCCTTCTTCATTCAAGCCTCACTGCGCTGCGCCACCTTCGAGCCACCATTTCTCACCTTCTAAAAACCATCATCTTCATCATTCTTGAGGTTAATGAGATTTCTGCCACCGACTCCTACCTCCCTTCTTTCGATGGTCTCTCCACCACGGTCTCTTTTCGTGTTGTGAGCCGCCAGCGGCGCTGAGACCTTAATTGTTGCTGCTCTTCATCACTAATATTCTCCATTATTCAGCGTGTTGCATCATTTTTCTCCACATCAGTGTAGCCATGCTCACGCCACCGCTTTGCCCCTGCTTCCAACACTGCTGCGCACTGACCACCTCCCCTGTCTAACACCATCATCATCGTACCACCCTCCTCTGTGTCTCCATATCCATTCCCTAGTCTTTAACCTAAAGTTATATTTTAAAATTAAGGGCATTCTAGTCAATTTAGTCTTTTCAGTCTCCTCATTTAATTTAATCCAAATATAAGTTGGGATATAATTCCCGATGCCCTTGGCTGAGGTGTTTAATACTTTATTTTGAAATTAGTTTCTTTTTGTATGTTTGTTTTTGGATTGTTATTTTGTGTTTTGTGTTGCTGAGACGCTGTTTTTCTCACCTCCCTAGCTTGGGAATTTTGTGAGTTGTAACTCATTGAAAAAAACAAATCAGTTTCGTGCACCCTAAACTAAACACAATATATAAATAAATTTTAGTTTCAGTCCACAATCTCTCCAAGCACAAACTTCCTGAACAAAGGATGTTGGATCCATGGGAGTTGATAAATTTTAGAGAATAATGGAGTGTTATAGAAAATGAGAGTAAGAATAAAAAAATGAATTGAGAAATTCTTATTGTTGTATTATTTATGAACCCTAACATTTGTAATGGATTAACTGTCGGGTATTTCAGTTAATTCACTGGTTACTAATGTTTATTTGACGTTGTTATCGCAATACGAACTCAATTAAAAATTTTAATATGGTAAGAACCAAATTAAAAAAATAAAAATCATAGAAATTTAATTAAAAATTTGATCCAATTATAGAAATCAATAGATTAATTTAATCCAAAAAGCAAGGAGACAAGAGATACGCAGAAGGATAATCCACGTCCCACCAAAATTTGAGACTCCAAAATACATTATTGTCCTTAATTATACCACTCCCGAGAAACAGGCACAATCAATATATAATGCATCCAAAAACATTGGATTTAACGTAGCTTGGTCTTAATGAATTTGTTTATATATGATGCCATTTTCCCCGTTTTACTCTTTCAACAAAATACATAATAGGCCATCTTTTTTCCTCATAAAGAAACACATTTTGGGCCACTCACAAAGGGAAGCTAGGGAAGAGTAGATATAAACTAAAGAACATTGGATTGATCTTTAGAATCCTTTATTTTATTTTATTTTTTTGGTTTTGAATATTCACATATCTCTAAATGGAAAAGGTGATCATTGATCTCATACTAGTCATAGTTGGTCTTCTTGTAATGGCGATGTACCATTTCTGGCTTCTTCATAGAGTTCTAAGGCACCCCACCAAAACTATCATTGGTGTCAATGCAATCAATCAGCGTCTCTGGGTTGAAACTATGATGGAGGTATGTAGGTACCCTTTTTTTTTGGACCGGCCAGGTAGGTACTTAATTATGAGTTTGTCTAAATAAACTACTATTCTTTATTACCGTAAAAGATTTAGATGTGAATAATTCTAACCATGGAAAATATCCACTAGTTTAATTCGATAAGATTAAGTTAGTTCGAGAAAACTATCTTTCAAATCAACTTTAAAAAAATCAATTATGCTATTTACACACCAAAATTAATAATCAAAATTAGTTACTAATGTATAACTAATACACATTAGAATACAAAAAAATCTAAAAATTACAAGAGTAACTTTCAAAACCACATAATGTATAATTGAACTCAATAATTAAGTTATAAAGGTAACCAGCATTGTTATAGAACTAATTAAGCACACTTCATCTTTTTTTTCTTTTATCAACAATCAGTTAATAATATTTAAAAAATAGACTAAAAGTATAGCATTGCCGTGCTGAATAACCTGCTAAAGGTATTGGATATACACTGAAAAAAGAGAGTTAAAAGTATTCAATTACTGGCTAAAATTGTTAACTTGTTATAAATCCATTATGCTTTTTCTAAGAGTAAATATGCTATGATTATTATTGATTAGAGTGAATCACGGTACGCTAGGTGCTTCATTCTAGTCACATTACTCGTTTTCATTTCTTTAATTCTCTTCTGTATCCAAGTTTCCTTCTTCTTTGTTGGATATTGATGAATTGCATCATTTAAATTAATTAATAGGATGCACCTAAGCATGGGGTTCTGGCTGTGCAATCCTTGAGGAACAACATAATGGCTTCAACACTTTTGGCCACCACCGCCATATTGCTTTCTACCCTCGTAGCCACGTTAATGGTCGGCGGCGGCAACTATGGCGGTTACAACCACATAGGAAAAACCAAAAGCATTGTTTCGGAAGCCTTTGGTGATACAAGTGATTACGGTTTGTCCGTTAAGTTCTTCGCTATGTTGTTGTGCTTCTTGCTCTCATTCATGCTCAATGTTCAATCCATAAGGTACTATAGCCATGCAAGCATCCTCATTAACGTGCCCTTCAAGAAAGTGTCGCCGCGGCCGCCGCCAATGCCGACGCTCACGGTGGACTATGTCACCAAGATTCTCAATAAAGGGAGCTATTTTTGGTCCCTAGGATGGAGGGCCATGTACTTATCTTTCCCTTTGTTTATGTGGATCTTCGGAGCAATTCCCATGTTTGTTTCATGCTCTGTTCTCGTCTTCATCTTGTACTTCTTGGATTCTACCTTTGATTGTGGATGGCATGGGGGTGACAATAACGAGGTGCATAACTATAATGTTGACATTGAAATTGGTATGACGGCCAATTGGAACCACCTTTTGAACCCTAAGTGGCCAATGACATTATAAAAACTCTTATACAATCGTTTTGTTATTGATAAACTTTTGGCTGGTTTTTTCTATCCTTTTTGCCTCAGCCTAATGGTTGTTAATTAAGTCCTGCTTCAATCTCAATAATGTCGCTTTTTTAACAACATATAGGGAAAATTACGTGGATATGGCGGGTTACGTTTTGGATACGTCTGAATATATTTTTGTTTAAATTAATTTGAAATTATATAATTTGAGTGAATTTTATTTATTTTTAATTTTTTTATGTTTTAAAACTATTTAAATATACGATTTAATATGTTAAATTAACTTTTTAAATGTTTATTTACAAATAAAAATCTATTAAATTCGACATAAGTATATATTTAATTAGTTAAAAAAATTATTTATTTCTAAAAATTTATAAAATTTACTTATTTACCCGTACCATTTTTTTATAAAATTTTCATATCTCCGTGCAATATAGGGTTCGGATACCTTTTGAAATTTGTAATCTGGATATGCCGTGACTGATGCCTTAGCATCTTTGTGGATTTCTTTAACCAAATCATATCCAATTTCTCAATTTATCTGTTTATGATTTCATAAAAATAGTAAGAAATAGGAATAAATTATATATAAATAAATAAATGTGGTACTTTGATGATTTTTGTTAGTTAATTACAGGAAAGATGATGAAAACAGGAATCTGAGCAAGTCTGCCACGCCCAGGCGCCAATCTCCACGCCTAGGTGCCACAATTCACGCTCAGGCACTGACTCTCAAGCCTAGAGCTCAGCAGTCAGACACCCACGCCTAGGCACCAATCCCCCACGCCTAGGCGTCCCTCTCCAGCTCTGAACCAGCATCCAATTCCAACGCCTAGGCACCAACATGTCACGCCTAGGCGTCCCTTCCTCAGCTTCACTGAATCATTATTACTTCTCCACGCTCAGGCGCCAGTCTGCCACGCCTAGGCATCCCTTGCTCAGCCTCATTAGACAGCAAGCACACGCCTAGGCGCCTAGCATCCTCGCCCAAGCGTTGGCATCATGGACTCACCAATTAGCCAGCAAGCCAACGCCTAGGCGTCTAGCACACACGCCCAAGCGTTGGCATCAAGGTCTCGTCAGCAGCAGTCAAACACGGCTAAGCGCCAGACACCCACGCCTAGGCGTGAGAACTGCCCCAAAGCTCAGCAACAAAGTGTTAGACACACGCCTAGGCGCCAGAATCAATGCCTAGGCATGGGAAACCTGACTTAGTACCTTAGCTCACAAAACTCACGCCCAGGCGCCAGTTTTTAATGCCTAGGCGTGAGTTCTGCTGTCTGTTTGCAGAAATTGTAATTTTAAAGTGTAATTTCATTTATGTATCATTTGTATTTCATTTAACTTATGTAAAATCTATAAATAAGTGAAAATCAATCAATCTAGGACAGTTAGTCAATTTTAGTTTCTAGATTTCTCTCATAGCTAAAAGATTGATTCCATTTAGATATAGATTAGTCTCTTTTGTAACATTCAAGCAATTAAGGAGTATTATTCAGTTTTTACATCTTTTTCTCTTTTCTCTCTTTCTCTCTCTAGTTCTTTGAATGTTCATACATTCAAGAACCATCTTCATAGCTTTCATACTTCAAAGATTTATTATTCTAATGAATTCAAGATTCATCTTCATCATTTTCCTTGAGTCATTCATGATCATGAGTGGCTAAACATCTTAGAGATTAAGGAGGAGGAGCACTATTCATCACCAAGCTAATGGATTAATCCAACATTCCATTCAAAATCTGCATGTTCTTCATCAAATTCAAATGATTCTTCTTGTTCATGGATTCAAGAATCAAGTTCAACCGAGAGGTATAATTGATTCTAACTTGGTTTAATCTCTATTCTAGATTGTGAGTTTAAACATATTATTAAATGGTTTATGAATGTTGCTGTTGATGTTTGATTGGATATGTGACATATAATTTGGTTTTGCATTAATATTGATATCATAAACTTGTTCAAGAACTATCTTTCATATTTATTCTTTGCATTAGAGATGATGAATTGAATAAGTGTATATGTATATGAATCTGTATTTTCAGCACATAAATGATTGATTCGCTTCTTGTTTGATTCTTTGTTATGATCTTTTAAAGATTTGTATTGCTGACGAGTAATTGAATCTTTCTTGTTTTGAATTGTTGAGTTTGAGAAAATAGGCATTCAATCATATTTCAAGAATCATTTCATATTTCTTCATGTGACTTAGAGGTGAGCATGTGATTTAATGTGCATTAGAATCTTTAATAATCTAATAGGGTTTGTATGAGATTGAATATGTGACATATTAATTCTTTCCATGAAATCTTGTTGATTATTGTTGATTTGAATCATGATGTGTGCATTATCTCTTTTCTTGTTTAATTAGTCAAGAGATTGATGATTAATTAGGATAAAGATGAAACTAGATCACTAAGAGATTAGGATTTAGTTATATTAGGATTCATTTTGATTTGATAATAATTGCAGAAATTGAATGGTAAAATCTGGTTTATGAAGTTAGTGATGAATATCTCCAATTCCTTGATCTTGCTTCTTATATTTGCATTTCCCCTCTTTCTTGATAATTGATTTTGTTGATTAGTGGTAATTTGTTAATAAAGATTGTGTTTCTTGAATGTTCTCTTGTTGTTGCATGATTCTTTATAACTTCTTTCTTTAGTTTTCATATTGATATTTGATTGATACTTGAATCTACTTAAAGGAATTGATTAAGAATATTGCTTGATCCACATTTCCTCGAGGAAACGATATCCACTCACAAGTGGTATTACTTGATCCGGTGCACTTGCCGGATTGTGACGTAAGAGTTCGTCGCATCAATGACAAAAAATTAAACTTAATAGAATATTCTATTATAAAATTAGAATATTCCATCGTTGATCAGTAAATCACACCCTTAACTTTTGAAAATGGCAAAATGTTATCATGTTATTAGTTTCTCACACTTTTTTCACCATCACTTAAGACTTATCTTTGACGCTTGGAGGGAGCTAGGCGGCAGCTGAGTGATGCCGGAGTTGTCTTGGCAGTAGTGGTCATGGCGGCAGCAAGAACTTCGTCGTCAAAGGAGAAAATAGAGGGAGGGTCAATGGTAGCAGAAAGAAACAATTGGTGTAAGGGTGTGCATGGATCGGATCAAATCCATAGATCCGCGGAAAAATCCGCAATCCGCACACTTGTAGGATTGGATTGGGGATTGGCAATAGGGATCCCCATAGCCAATCCGTAGATATGAGGATCTGTACCTTTGTTATTGAGTTGGATTTTTCAATGTTTGAAAATGGAAATGTTTGTATTGACGAGAGGATATATTGAATTGTTATGTTTTTCATTTTAAAGTTTGTTAAATAATGAGAAAACAAGCCTTTTTTTTTCAAACAATTATGATCTTTTCAATTTCTCCACATTCTGTGGATATATCCGCAATCCGATTTAATCTGATTCGATGGAGAATTTGCGAATCTAAAAATGTGGATTTCATTCATATCTGATCCGATGAAGAATTTGCGGATCAGATAAAAAAATTGGCCATATCCGATCCAATCTGTGCATACCCCCTAAATTGGTGCTCTTCGAAGATGGAGTGTAGTCCTTAGACTTGAAGATTTTTCTTTTGGTATGGGCAAGACCCTACAAGAGTAAAACAACCTAATCTACCCCTTCCCCCCATACCCAAATCCCAGCACTACAACAGCTTCTCCACCTGATTCCATGGAGGCAGCTACCAACTCAGGTATCACACACTATCAATCCTAATCATTCGAGTTGGTAGGCTAGATACCCAGCATCTGAATCTAGCTCCCCCTGAGACTGAGAAGAAGACGACGGAACGAACAATCTCTGTTCCGAGCTACATGAGATGAAATCATTAGACTCAGAGGTTTCAGAATAGAAAGGAGAGTGAAGTTGAGAAGATTGAAGACTGTCCTCTTAGGAGCTCTCTACGGATAATCTCCTTCACTTGAAATGGAAGGTCTTCGCTCGACTAATTTGAACGGAGATTGTCTGTGGTTGCCAAACTCGCTACGAAGTTAGCTGCTTTGTTCCCTTCTCTTGTCGTCCATGTGAAACCACAATTTGGGGTCTCTGCTGATAAACTTTGAATGTCATGAAGAATGACATCTACTTCTGCTATCGACAATTTGGATTTCAAAATTTGAACCAGAAGTAAGTTGTCCGATTCTATTACTACTTTCTGAAAATTTAAGTTTTTTGCTACAATAATCCCTCTTCTAATTGCTTCCGCTTCTGCGGATAGGGCTGATATTGTGTAGATCTTGTTTACCGACCCTGTTAGCATGCTTCTTGAGATGTCCTTGAGTATGGCAGAAGTTTCCCCTTTAGCAGACTCTGTTTTAAATGTAGCATTCGTGTTGATCTTGAACCACTCTTTCAACGACGGGCTCCAGGTAACAGTTTTCCTATTAACCTTTACTCTTGATGATCTTTGCAAGTGTTGATTGAATTGTTGATTCTGCATTTGATTCCTGCTATAAATTTTTCTTCTATACTTTTTGCATTGATGATTGATTTTCCTAAAACTATTTTTTTTGGTTGCTGAAAAATTGCATGATTTCTCTCTTCCCAAATTTCCTAACTTAGAAACCCAATCCTTCCTATCATTAAATTTGCTTATTCTTTCCCTTGTTTTCTTATTTCGTTGCATTTGTCTAGAAGCCAACTCACAAAAGATTTGACATTTTCTGCTGAAGGTATGCACTACTATTGAGCTCCAAACCATAACGGCTTAGCCCACGGGCATAACGAGATAGCATGTTCTACAGTCTCAATATTAGTGTTATAAAAGTTGCACATTTGATCTCTGATAATCCTTCTCTTGCACAAATTACTTTTTTAGTAGAATATTATTTGCTCCCTCCATAAAAACATTCTAATCTTGGCTGGTACCTCCATTTTCAAAATTTCTCTCCATAGTTCTCTTATATTCTCCTGTAATGCTGATGTTGCTTCTTCCTGAAATTGAGTTTCTAATTTCGCTACATGATACCATGTCTTAACCATATAGACACAATCCCTTTTGAATGGCCAGATGATTCTATCTTTCCTCGGTAGCAGGCGTAAACATGGTTCTTAAACTCGTAAACTCGTACGAGTTTACTAAGTCATGAAATCGAGTCAAACTGCATGTAAACTCGCTTCTAGGTAAACTCGGTTGAATTCGCTCAAACTTGTGAGTTTATGGGCGAGTCAGCGAGTTCATAAAATAACCCATTTAAGCCCAAAATGACTTCGTTGAGGCAAAAAGAAAAAAAGAAACCTAGGGTTTTACGGTAACAAAATACAACACACCCACACCTCTCGATCTCTCTCACGCTCTTGTGCCATCGCATTCCCAAGTCCCAAGTGTGCTTCTGAGTTCTGATCGTTAGTCCCCGCTGTGTCCGCTAGTCGTCACAGTCGCACTCTACTCTGTTCGTGGCTCTATCTTTGTGCTCGTTGAGGTGGTGCTTTACTTCCCTCTCTCTGTGCTCATGCAGTCGTGCTCCCTTCTTTCGTGGGACCTTCGCCATCCGCTCATGATCCATCACGCCAGCTCCATGTCTTAATCGGTGTCTCTCATCTCCACCCTCTTCGTTCATGCTTCAGTGTGGTCAGAGGCCTCTCCATTTCTATTATTTTTTTAAAAATTTAATAATATGTAATTTGTTTCAATAATTGATAATTGATATAATTCTATTAGCAATTTTGATACTTGATAATTCTTAATTAATTTGCCATAAATCTGTAATGCTATTAGCAATTTTGATACTTGATATTTTCTATAAATCTATAATGCTATCTATAATGCTATTAGCAATTCTCATACTTAATACTTCTTAATTAATTTGTTTATGAAATTCTTAATTGACAATTGTTAATTTGTCATAGTTAAATTTTGAATTTTTGATATTGTGTTTGTGTTGGTTGTTGCTTGATTATATGAATTTTGGTAATTGATGTAGGGTCAGAATGCCTAAAAATATTGGATCATAGACAAGTTCATTAATTGGTAGTGTTCATCGTTCTCCTGTTTCTAGGAGAAAAAATCCAAGTGGAAATATGTTATTGTACTAATATTATATCACTATTTAGTTTAATGTGTCTGAATGTTGAAATTTATTAATTTTGAAGATCTAGATAGGCTATATTTTATATGATGTATAATATATATATTTTGGAAAAAAAATAACAAGTAAACTCGTATGAGTTTACGAGTTAACTTGCGAGTCGAGTTTACGTCGGATCCACGAGTTTATTTGAACTTGCGAGTTTGACAACCTTGAGTGTAAAGAAGTTCTTAGAATCTTCTCAGCTATATCACTTGAAAATATCTCTCTAACTTTATATTCTCTCCATGCTTGGCTTTCCAAGATAATTTCCTGGACCCTTCTTACAGACTCATTCCTTGTGGTATGAATTCTGCCCATATCCGCAATCCATTTTTCTTCCCCTATTTTGATATTTGTTCCTTTCTCCACACTCTATTTTCCATTTTGCATAAAAACTCTTGTAATAACCCGCCTTTTCGCAACGCTTTTTCTTAAGCCAGGGTTTTGTCCAAAACGTCTATAACGAACGTATTTGACTTCGCTTGCTTGAAATAATATTGTGTGATGTTAGAATAGTGACTTGGACGATGATGGTGATGATTCTAAAACGATGATGCTAAGTTAGCGCTACGCTTTTGCCTTACGACACGCTTTTAACGGTTTTTCTAAAACGCGCGTAATTTCGTAAACGAAAATTTTCCGAAATTTGTATATGAGCATGGAGACCCTAACCGTGTACCTTCAGCCCAAAAATATCCAAAAATAAAATGATTACTCATGGTAATTAGGTTTACTTGTTAGTTACTCATAAAAAGTTACCATGATTAAAATAATATTATTTTTTCTTACACACCTTTTTAATCCTATTGGTTACATGGCCTCAAGCAATGTAAAACTAATGAGCTCCACTCCTTTTCCTTGTTACTCGAAGCTACCTCCCCCCTAGCCCTAATCCTCATTCAATTAATCTATTAACCACACCACTAATTCATTTTACATTCATACAAACAATTTACCACTTCAAACAACTCACAAATTCTCTCAATCTCTCTTGCTTGGTTCGAACTCACTCCCTCTCTCCCTTCAAACAATTTTCAGAAATTTAACTCACAAAAACACCTTTCTAACACTCTCTCTCATCACTTAAAAGATCAAACACTAATAGCCTTCAAGAACACAACATGAACTTGATGAACATTCATCAAGAACATTGAAGAACATCATCACTCCATCACCGAACCAACATCATCTTCATCACTATTCTTCTCATCTCAAGCCTCTTATCAACATCTTCTCATCTTCTACTTCATCTTCTTCTTCATCTCCAAAGGTAAGCACAAACCCTAGTTCATCCAAACAACTCATACAATGAACTAAAGATCTCTTGTATTTTCTTTCATGACTAGGTCACTTCTATCCATCTTGGCTGAAACCATCACCCTTATTTCTTCAAGTTCTATTTCGTTTTATCAAAGGTAATGAAGCTCTCTTTTTTCTCTTCATACCCGAAACCCTAAGTGTCTCCATGACTCATGTTTTCTTGTTTTCAAAAATAAAAATGTAGCTTTGAACATCCAAGTGCACGGTTGCATGCAAGGTCGAGTAAAGGCTAAGAAAGTTGGTGAAAGTAGACGTTTTGATAAGTGATCTTGGAGATTTGAAAGACAAGCTACACCCTAAGTTAAGGGGTTAGGATTAGATTAGAATATATGTGCTACTTGTGCTATGTGATGTGCTTGATTGCTTGCTTGAATGCTAATGCCTTGATATTGCCTATTGCTTGCTTGAAATGCCTTTCAATAAAAAGTGGCCTTTGGCCGAATTGATGATGCTCAAAGAGTGAGCTTTTTGATGATCAAAATGTTATGAAATGTTGTGTGCTTAATGGCCGAGAGGTTATCACCCTTGGGACAAAAGATTTCATAAAACATAAACTACTAAATCGGTTAAGAGAAGTAAAAATAATAAAAATGATGTTTTTATTAAATAAAGGGAAAAATGGTAATATAAGCATCTTAATATGTTTTCCAGAAATGAAACTTAAAGTTTAATGTGAAAAATAAGTGTTTTTGATATAAAACTTAGAAGATTAAGTCTAGGTGGTAAATTAGTAAAACTAGTATGTAAAGACTAGGTAAAAAGGGGTAAAAATGTCTTTAATGAAATTTGTTTGAAAAACTGTTTTAAATGGGGTCTCATATGTGTTTAATGAGTCTAAAAATAAAATTTCACCTTAGAATAATAAAGTTACCTTAGGTAAATAAATTATTTACTAAAACTAATTAAAAATCGAACCGGCTATGAGTCTAAAAGGGCAGTTTCGTCTTTTTAAAAGTGCCTTTTCTTAAAACTGTTTTTACCACGTGTAAATAAAGGTGTTAGAAGAATAATGCAATTGGTTTGGGTTTAAAAGGATTTAAAATGAAAAAGTTATAAAATTATTAGTAAAATAGGTTAATTCGGTAAATAAGGATTTATTACAAGGGTAAAACGGTCTTAAAAACTGAGTTGTAAATAAAACTGTTTTAATGGTAAATAAAGGTGTATTTTAGAATGTTAATGGCATTGGTTTGAGTCAAAACGAATAAAAGATGAAAATATATTTAATTTATACTAAGCTAAGATAAAACCGAAAAGCTAGAAAACTCCTAAATTAGAAGATGATAGAATATTCATAATTAATCCTTAATAAGTGAAAAGATAGAGAATAATGATATAATATAAGTGCTGGAATATCATAAAAATATTAAAAGATATCAAGAGAATGTTATATGCTAAAACGGTTAGTGAACCGGTTAAACCGATGAGTCTTAAGAGTGGAAAGAAGCTAAACCAGAGGCTAAGATTATCGTGATGATATAAGCTCCGAGTATTAAGTTTGAGAGAATGTGATAATACGTAAATCAATATAATAATTT
>JASCZI010151068.1:24794-38995 GCA_036250425.1 Stylosanthes scabra | reverse complement strand
TGGCCATATAACCTTAGATGTGACGGTTGATATCGATTCGGTTTGGTCGGCGATGGTATGGGACACGACGATCGAACCGGGTTTTTCTTTTGGGAATGGTTCATGGCTCTGGACCGATTTAATCCCTTAAGAAGGATTGGTTTGGCAACCGACCAAGTATCGGTCCTATCGGACTTGTGTCACTATCAGACCGGTTGGTTCAGCTAAGTCATGTAAACCGAAGGCTAATCCGGCTACAAAGATGCTACTCCGGCTAACGGTTCAGAGGAACGAACCGGTGAGATGTTAAGGACTAAGAGATGATGATATGGCTGAATACTAAAGCTAAAGAAAGGCTAAATGCAAGGGCTGAGTGTTATGCCGCTTATCTGAGAACTAAAGTTTGAAAGGCTAGCTACCTGAAAGGCAATAATGATCATCCTGTTCCCCTGTCGATGCGGTTTCTTTGCTTTACGGAGCTATTTGCTGGTGACGGGATCCTTATCATGTTTATCTGGAGTACCTGGGGTACCATGTGCTACATGTTCTAGCTGAAGGAACATGGTCGCTTTGGGTAGCTGAAGCCCACGACATTCGAAGTGGTGAACCATACTTGGGCTTGATCCTAAGTAATCGTTAGGTGCGGGAAGTAAACCGACGCATGAGTTCATGGTCTGCATTAGGAACAGCCATGTATCATATTGTGTGTTGCACTTGTGTCTGATTGCATTTATTGATTGTGTGTGCTTTACTTTTCTGCTAATGCTACTTGACTACTTGCTACTTGCTACCTATGTGACGTCAGCCCCTAAGATAGATTAGTTGCCCTCGTGATACCCCGAGCTGGGAACCTTAGGTTCTCACCCCTTTCTTCTTACACTACGCAGGACTTCTTCTTCTTCTCTCTCTTTCTCTCTCACTCTCTCTGATACGATGAAGCCTTCTGCACCACGTTCTTCCCGTCCTGCCGGCTCGCCAAGCTCGTCTGTTTCATCTGGTTCCAGTGGGAGTTTCCACCGTGAACATGAGAGATCCCCTCGTACTCCTTTGCCGCCTCCCGCTCCGTTACAGGTACCAAGACCAGTGTATCCTGTCCCTCATACTGCGATGACGGATGTGAGGCGATACTGTAACTTGTTCTCCCGTCGCCGCGTTGCATGTCCTACTCCTTCTATCTTTATTTGTGGATAAAGTAATATAATTTTCTTAGACCAGATCCATTAAATGTTTATAATACATTATGTTTTAATAGTTGTGAGAAAAGTATTATTTATATTGGCCAACTAATAAGAACACACTGATTGATTACGTGATGGTCAAAAGAAAATAAATTATATTAATCATGTAACCATCCTCTTTATATAATTTATCTTATTATATTACCTTCTTTCTTATTTTCTTGTTAAAAAGAGTATAATATTATTTTGTTTCTTATACCATTTAAATATAATAGATACTAATCAATTTATTCAACTAATATCAATTTTAAAATAATATTAGATAAAATATTTTATATTTAGATATTCATACGATCTTGTGAAATAAATGCAATCCAGTCCCTTTATACTAATCTTTACCAAGGTTCTGAAAATCGGACTGGTCATCGAACCGCTTGAGTTAACGGGTAGAGATTTTACAGGTTCAATTAGTTCAATCATTTTATAATAAAATAATATATAAAATAAAAATAAAAATAAAAAATATAATTATATTATAATACAGATCTTAAAATGTCCTTCAAATTCAAAATACTAAATTAATAAAATATTATAATCTCATTCAAGTATAATATATAAAACCAAATATTAACTATTTTATATTAAAATAACTATTATTTTAGATTTTAATAATTTATTAATTATTTATACTTATTATATTATAATATACAAGCATTTATTGAAAAATAGTATTAGTAAATATCTTATAATCATGAAAAAATAAAAATAAAAATAAGTTATGTTTAGTAAAAAAAATTTTGTGTTTATATTTTAATTTGTAAATATTTAATAAAAAAATGTATATTGACGATGATATACATATAAAAATATAGTTAATTTATAAATAAGTGAGTGTAAATTAAAATTAAGATAAAATAAATAAATATAATCTAAGTAACAAAAATGTTATAGATATATATATATATAATAATTTGTTAATAGTGTTAGGTATTTAATAGCTTGGTGGTAAGAAGTAATTTTTGCATGTTGAAGGACGGGTGTTCAAACCCCTTCCATTGCATTTTGGCATAAATTTGCCGAACCTGTTGGCGGTTCCATTGGTTCGACCAGCTGGTCCAGTCCGGTGTTCAAACCCCTTCCATTGCATTTTGGCATAAATTTGCCGAACCTGTTGGCGGTTCCATTGGTTCGACCAGCTGGTCCAGTCCGGTCCGATTTTCATAACTATGATCCTTACTTGTCATTAAATATGGAAGAGTTGGAATAACTAGCTATCTAATTAAATATGGTTATGTTAGATATAAAATACGTATAATACGTATTGAAATATAAAATATACACTAAAAATAAATTAAACTATACATATATTTTATATTTCAATATATATTATATATGATGGCTGATTTTGATGTACTCATAGAATTCTTGAAACTAATATAACTTGTAACCATTTGGATTGTATCAATTAGATTTTATTTTGTTTTATTTTTTAAAATTTTATCTAATTCAAACTATTTTGATTTAGATGGGATTTGTTTATTAGATTTTGGGCCGATGAGCGGCAGCTTATATACCATTACCCCCTCTCCGTTGTAAGAGGTCTCGGATTCGAGCCTCCCCTTGGACACAAAAAAATTTATTAGATTTTGGAAGGTAAAAATTAATGATTCAAAACTCTCTAAATTACAAATTTTGTATAATTTAAAATGTAAATGAATAAAATTCGAAGATATTAATTTTGATCTGTATATTCAATTATGTAATAATGTCATGTTAGCTTTTTATATTGACCACATGAAAAGTTATAAAAAAAATCAATGTAATTGGTTGAATGTATAAAACGTTTTACAGATTTACTGTATTAATATTAAACTTTAATTTAAACTACTAATTTTTTAAAAATTATAATCTTGAAGAGATATATATAGTGCTTATTTGCACATTATTATTTTGGTCAAAAAATCTTTTTGAATGAAATAAAATCTTTTTTTTTTCAGTTTTTTTATGTGTTTGGCAGATTTTCATTTGTAAAAACAAAAGTAGTAGAATTCTTTTTTAAAAAAATCTTATTTTTTAATACAATTTTCATCTTTTGTTAAAGATTTTTACATTAAAAAAGATATTTTAATATAATAAATAAATAATTTTGTATATCATTATATCCAAACATAATTGATAGATAAAAAATAGTTTTATATTCTTATCTAAACATAAAATTTATTACATTTTTCTAAAAAATATTTTTTAAAAAAATCACTTAAAATTAAAAAATATTTTTAATAATTAAAAATTCTTCCATTCTAAATTTCAAAATTTAGATAGGATATACTCATAAAAGTTTGTTAAATTATTTTATCGTAATCCTAAAAGATAAAAAAAAAAAAGATCATAAAAGGAAATTAGCTAAGAAAAAAGGTAACATTGGAGTGGCATGTGCTAAACTGCTAATTACCTAGTTTGGTGTATGAATGCATTATATATACGGCCTATTCAATTCCATCCCCACATTTCACTCTTCACATAC
Organism: Stylosanthes scabra; assembly: GCA_036250425.1. Lineage (NCBI taxonomy): Eukaryota > Viridiplantae > Streptophyta > Magnoliopsida > Fabales > Fabaceae > Stylosanthes > Stylosanthes scabra. Next base: position 35,314 of record JASCZI010151068.1, on the reverse strand, counting down.
ACACCCGTGTCCAACTTCTTCTCTTCTCTTCTCTTCTCTGCTTATAATCTCTTTCGATCCAAAGATAAATTTAATCTCACTTTTCTTCCCCTTTCATCATCTTTCTCAATTAATCCCCCCATTATTAAAGGGAAGAGAGATACTGCATCAGATTCAATCTCAGAATCCTTTTCTTTTTCTTTCTTCTTTTCCTTCTCAATCTTGAATACACATACATATATATATTCTCCATTCTGTTCATAAATATGGAAAAGAAGTTTCTTGATGTCATACTCGTTCCAATTGGTCTCCTTGCAATGGTAGCATACCATCTCTGGCTTCTTCATAAAGTTGTGAGGCAACCCACCAAAACCATCATTGGTGTCAATGCAATCAATCGCCGTTTATGGGTTCAAGCTATGATGGAGGTATTAATTATGTTTATCTATTTTATTATTACCTATATAAAATTTATTACATTGATGAATATAAAGAATTTAAAAATACTTTTTACAAGAAATTTAATTACATGTTTGAATTCAATTTTGGGTATTGATAATCATCATGACCACATTGATGTTGTAATTAATTTAATTTAATTTAATTTAGGATGCGAACAAGAATGGGGTTCTTGCAGTACAATCTTTAAGGAACAACATAATGGCATCAACCCTTTTGGCCTCCACCGCCATAATGCTTTCTTCGCTGATCGCCGTCTTGATGACGAGCAGCGCAGGGAGCTACTACAGCGGTGGAAGCCACGGACAAGATAATCCAACGCCAACGAAAACAGTTATCTCTCAGGTTTTTGGTGATAGAAGTGAATTTGGCCTCTCCATAAAGTTCTTCTCAATATTGGTGTGCTTCTTGCTTGCATTCTTGCTTAACGTGCAATCCATAAGGTATTATAGCCATGCAAGTATTCTCATTAACGTGCCGTTCAAGAAACTCTCCACAAGCCTGCGCCACCAGATGCTGACGGCGGAGTATGTGGCCGCCACCGTGAACCGGGGGAGCTACTTTTGGTCCCTTGGCCTGCGAGCCTTCTACTTCTCCTTTCCTCTGTTTATGTGGATATTTGGACCTATTCCCATGTTTGTTACAAGCTTTGTTCTGATTTTCATTCTGTATTTCTTGGATTTTACCTTTGAGTGCGGATGGACAGGGATTTTAGATGATAATTGTTGTGATGATGTTGAGAATGATGAAGAGCACAGTCACAATGGGGATGTAGAAATTGGGAGGGCCAACCAAGGAACAATTTCAATCTAGGTGTCGTTGGATGTTAACTTAGAAATTATATGATTTAGTTAGTTCAATGATTTGTGTTAGTTCAGGATTAAGACATGTTTTCAATATTTGACTGTTTTAAGTAGTTTCTAATAAAGAAAAAGAGAAGGAAAAAAAAAAGAGTAATATAGATGTTGCTAGTTAGATTTCTTAAGTTCATTGTTTTTTTTTAGTGAAAATTAACTTAAAGTCTCGCGTGTAATTATATTCATGTGAAGTTGATAATCAATAATTAGTTTTTAATTATCAACTTCATATATTGCATGCGGTCTATGGCCAACTTATAGTGTGTTAGAGATTTGGAATAATGGTATGTAACATTAGGAATGTATGGAATTCAAGTTCAACATAAGTTGAATTGAATTGCATTCTGTAAACTATTCTCTTGATCCGAGGCCATGTATGTATGTTTTATAGTTAAAAACACTACCGAAATATATGAGTAGTACTATTTTTTTTGTTGTTAGCAACAATATCTATCTGAGATGTGTATGTGGTATATTGTTTAAATGTGTAAGTTATGACTTAATGAGGATTTAGCTTTCTTGCTGACAATGACAATTGTGAAAATCCAATCAAATGACGCAACACCACCATTGTCCTCTAGTGATGGTAGGAAGGATAAGGTAAAACAATCTATGTACCAAAAAATAAAGTATAATTTATAGAATGGACTAAAAAAAAGTAACCCAGAAAAAATTTGAAACAGATCATATATAAATAACTCTGAAAATTCAAACGAAAAAATATCATTAAAAAAGTTTAAAATTTTAACAAAAATAATCCAATATTTATTGTTTCTGTTGGAATTTTTGAATTCCTAAACTCTAGTTAAAAAAAATGTTTGAGAGCAGAAACGTTCCTGAATATAATTTTTTTTATCTTTATTTGTTGTTCCTAATCCTAGTGTTAGTTCTTTGATCTTCCTCAATCAAAGCCTTCTAAAGAAGGATGCAAGTAACGGCTTAGATATATTGAGATTAAAATCCTGTAGCTTTATTTATATTGACTATTAGTTCCTATTAAATCTTGAAGGCCCAACAAAATAAATAGTATTAATTTTATTCTTATTAGGTCTAAACCGATAAATAATTTTAACTTATTCATTTTATTATTTAAACTAATAATGAGACCACATTACATAAGTCAAAATATAAAATAGCTAATATAATTATATTTAACTATATATATATATATATATGTATAGGCCATAAAATAGATTAAGAAAATAAAATTTGCTAATCATTTCTGCTTCGATTTTTGTTAGTCATCATCTAAATGTTTTTAGTTATTTTTATCAAAATTTTAAATTTTTTGAAAGTATGTTTGTCGTTCAAATTTTTAATATTATTTTTTTTCAGTTTTAAAATTTTGATGCTTATCTTTTGTGGTTTACTCTCATTTAAATTTAATTATTTTTATATTAATTATTTTATTAAAAATTTATATGAAATAATATATATATAAATACGTATAATTATATGAGTGAATAACATGTATATGCATTTTAGTGAACTAAGCTCAATCAAATTGGTTCCAAATTCAATAAAAATCACTCATAATGATTGAAGAAGAATACATATAAAAAAAGAGCAGGATTTGATTAAACTTGACTGAAAAAAATACTTATCCAATAATATTTATAACATCTACATTATTCATTATTTTAACAACAATTAATAAAATACTAAATACAAAAATTTTGTGCGGTTTTAGGCAAATTTTGTTTCGTTTACTTTTTTGTTTTTACAAAACTGTTTTAAGTAGAAACACTTGACTTGATGCGTTCGGGTTCAAATGAAGTGCCTTTAATATATAAAAGACGACTTCGCTAGAAACTAAAATTTGCCATCAATAATCAATTAATGGAGTGTTGTGAACTATTTACTATTTAGCGGTGGAGTGCGTTACACATCATTCATGGGTAGAGATGCATATATCCGGATTGGGGAAGGTTTAGCTAAATCTAATTATTTTATTAGATCTACATCTAATTTAAATATTAAGTAAAACTAAATTCTCAATGAGCTGTAGTTTAAAACTTTAAATGATATTTATTCTTTTTTATTAATAGATGTTTTGCGTTCAAGTCTCTTCCTAATATATTTTTGGTATATAAGAATAAGAAATTAACTTTTAATTATTGTAAAATCTTTTTTAATTGAGGTCTTAAAATTTAATATTTAAGAAAAAGAATAAATCTAAATATATATACTCATATATTTATGTGCTTTTACATTTAATATGTTCATACACAAGTATAAAAATAATAAAATTTAGCATATGAATTTTGAAGACAGAAATAATGAAGTTTATAGTAAAAAAAATTAAATAAAAAAAAAATAAAAGTTAATTTTGATAATGGATAAAAAGATGCGTATACGTGTAGCATTAAAAAAAAATAAAAAAAGTTAATGAATACTAAAGGAAAAAGGTTGACTAATATATATTTCCTATATTATTTAAAAAGTGGATATGAAATCTTAATCAAATATTATGTTTAAGGATTAAATTTTAATTAATATTATATTTTATTTATATTGAGGCTAACCCCAACTATGATTAACTAATATTATGCTTTAATTATAAAATTTAATTTTAAAATATTTCTTACCTGCATCAAATTATATAATATTATAACATAAAGAATAACTTTTTTTATTATGATCTCATAATTAATCATTAAAAAATAAAGATGATTACAATTGTAATATTATAGTGTATCAAAATTAAATTTTTAATTATAATAATGTATAACTTCATATCTAGTAGCAGGAGTTAAATATTAAATTGACCTTTGAAATTTTCGACTATCATTAAATTGGCCTTCAAAATTCAAATGTTATTAAATTGGTCTCTCACTTTTACAAGTGTGACTCATATTTGTCCTTTTAAGGTTGTCCGGCAAAAAGACACTGATATGATCGTTTATTGTTCATGTTGAACTCTAATAACACAATGTCGTGATTTGTTCGCGTCATCGTAGTATCAAAATGATATCGTTTAAAGCCGAATGAAGTTAAAATCTTTCACACAACATATTGAAAGATATATGTTAACTTCTTTTACTCTCAAATGACGTCATTTTAGTAATTTGTTGGCACAAACATATTGTGACGTCGTTTTATTAGAACTCAGTATGGACAATTAACTGTCAACCTTAAAAAGACCAATATAAGTCATATTCATAAAAATGGATGACCAATTTTATAACATTTAAATTTTAAGGGCCAATTTAATCGTAGCCCCAAATTTCAGGGGCCAATATGGTATTTAACTCGGAGCAGGAGTGTGGTACGACCGTACGAGGGTGCGGTTGGTTCTGAGTACTAGGAGACTGAGACTAAGTATTGTGTTTGTTGGACAGAGACTGAAACTAAAATTTCAGTCTCAGTCCCCAAAATTCTAGTATTTTCAGTACCTCCAAATTGGAGGGACTAGGAGACTCGGGATTAGAACTGAAACCTTAATAATATTTTTTTACTCAAATAACCTCAATCAATAATATAATTTTTAATACTAACCTTTATTTCTGCTTCATCGACTTAGTTTAATCTCTATCATTCAGTCTCTATCTCTAATTAATTTTAAATCAAACATAATACACAAACCTATTCCAATCTCAATCTCTCAATCTCAGTCATTCAGTCTTAATTTCATAGTCTCAGTCTCTCCCAAACGCACCTAAACGAGGAGTGAGGCGATGCAAGAAATTGAATAGATAAAATAAAATAATAATATTTTAGGAAGCATAGATCAATCCATCGTCATAGATTGTTTATTTGTTAGCGTGGACTTTCAAGAACTCAGACAAATTAAAGCTGCTTTCCGCTAACATGTTACATGGCCAACAACAGAATATTCATAACAAAATTCCATTTCTCAACTGCACATATATATATATGCATCTCTACCTACCAAAAAACTAAATTACACTTATCAATTACCGTTTATAACAATGGGTGAACGATACCATATACGAATAATTTATTTTTTAATATATTAATTCATAATTAATTTAATAAATAATTTATTACAATTTAAATATGGAAAAGTATAGTAACCAATAATTATCTAACTAACAAATCAACCAATAAAAAATAGAATATTCAAAACTACTGTTTATAGAACATCCACATTGGACGCTATAAAACATCCAAAATCTAAAGCAACCTCAGCCAACTTTATATTCTTTAAGAAATAGAACATCCGAAACTTAAAAACAGAACATCCGAAAGATAAATAAATAGAACATACAATTTATGTTGTTGGCTGATGTTGGCTGATTTTTTATTAATTACCTAACATGGATGTTTAAATATATATAACTACTTATCTTCTATCAACTTTTATTAAATTTGATTAAAAATAACCATAAAAAAATGAAAAAGACGATATATTATATCATTTATTTTTTTTGTATGATAGGAAAAACAAAAAAAATTATATTATTTATTTATTTTGTATAAAAATATATATATAATATCTGAAAAAACTTTTATTCGAATAAGATTATATTTTCAAATTCTAAAAAATACTATTTATTAAATTAATTATGAATTGATGCATTAGAGATGATAAATTATTTATGAATTAAAGAGATTACCGTATTATTAACCATAATAATAGTAATAATAATAATAATAATAATAATAATAATAATAGCAATGATAGGTGTACACTAAAATCAGCCACCAGATCAATCACTAGTGTATAATACTGTTAAGCACAGATGTACCGAACAATGATCCACTGGACCTTAATCGTGAGAGGGAGTAAACAGTGAGAATGAGGGAGAGAAAGTGTTCCTTCCGAAGAGAAGCACTCGAAATAGTCGAGGGCTGATTTCGAAGAAGGTGGTTGATGTGATGAGAGAATAACACTAGAATCCCAGAACTAGGATTATGAGTATTCTAGGGCTAATATGGGAGATTAGGGTACCTTGAGGGGGCGTTGCCCCCTGCTTATATAGTAGCGGGTGGTTAAGATTCGGATGGAATCTCTTCATGATCTCATCGAATCTTTCCTTTTCTGGTTTGATCCTTGACATTTTAGCTTGATCCTTGACTTATGGACCAAGTAAGTTGATTATTGATTTAGTGGATTGGGCCTTATTGGGCCGGTCCGTAACAAATACGTATTGAAATACTAAATACACACTAAAAATTAGTTAAACTACACATGTATTTTGTATTTCAATGTGTATTATACACTGGTGGCTGATACACTGGTGGCTGATTTTAGTGTGCAAATAGAATTATTCTATTTAAGTGATAGCTGGATTGTTTTGTAGGCACTGAATTCGTGTAAAGCCAACGTTTCAACACCTATAAATAATCCCGGTTTTGCTCGGTGTACACATAAACACATTGAAACACATAAATTTTTTCCACTTAAGGGAGTGATTAATTAGGATGTGTTTATGTGTTTTATGTGTTCACCAATATTAATTGTTTATTAATATTTAATATTATATACTTAATTAATATTAATTAATAAATGAAAATAACGACTAAATAAAAAATTATAACTACCTATAATTGCCCATTCTTTTCCAAACGAAACCAAAATATAATGCAAAAGGAAATGTAGATGCTACTATTTCCACCAAGTTATGTCTCACATTTTTACAAATGAGAATGAATTATAGAAGGGGAAAAATAGTGGGGAAGGAAATTAAGGTTAAAAATACATTTTATTTATGGTGACAATCTCAACATACTTTTTTATTTTAACCAAATGAGTTTAAGTTTTATGGACATAATTCCACACTAAAATTAACAGATTTCAACCGATTGTGATTTTATGATAGGAATGAAAGCACTTACGTTATGAACAATAAAAAAATGCCTTGAACAATTGACTATAGAAATAACCCACTCCAGCATGTTCTTAAGTCTTTCTTATTGTGTGCCTTTCCTTTTCAACAACCCATCATTTAGTGGTTATTAAAGGATTGATAATTCCACCAACTTGGTGGAAATCTTAAAATTCAACATGTTTTTGTATTGTAAATATGTATCACCGACCCATCATTTTTTGAAGTCTAGAAAGGACAACTTGGTCACGCTTTTATAACTTTTTTACTTTGTTTTTTATACCTTAAAGGCTGCGTTTGTTTATGAGGATAGGACAGAACAAGACACTGAGACAGAGACAGTAGGATATAGACACTGGAATTTAATATTTTTGTAGTGTGTTTGACAATAATAGTCAGGACACACATGAACAAAGCTAAAATTTAATGTAAATGACATTTTTATCATTTTGAAAAAGGTAATGTTAGAATAATAAATCATTTTGTGTATAAAAAGAAAAAAAATATTAAAAAATCATTTGTCCATCTTCCTAAATTCTGTGTCCATCAGTGTCCTTCGTTCAAAAATGGACACAGAGACAGTGGACAATTAGTCTTTAGTATGTTCACTGTCCATGTCTCTGTTATCAAACAAATTTATGTACATTAGTATTTATGTCTCAATGTCCTGTCCATCAGAAACAAATGCAGTAGTACATGTCTAAATACAAAAGCCATATGCAAAGCTTTCTTCTCTTATCATAATATTTTACCACTCAAATAATAATAATAATAATAATAATAATAATAATAATAATATTTTTTAAAAAAATCTAAATTAAATGTAATGCAGCTAATTGGGCAACACCAAATACCAATGCAACTTGAGTGAGTTGGTGCAAGACTGCTACAGAAAAGTAAGAAAATTTTATACATCAACCTGTGGTGTCTTTCCACACCAATAATATTATTATTGAGTTTATTTATTAGTAACTAGTAAGGTAAAGCAGCCATAATTTTAAACAGTTATTAAAAAAATTAATATACGTATACCATTGTACATTTCCATACACATCAGTACAGAAAAGTGTTATAAATGATGTGAATGGAGGTATACAGTAGTACATATAACATTACCGTTTAAAAAAAAAATACAACAAATATAATACCATTCATTACTGTAACAAGTTTAATCGCCAAAATTTCAAACTATAAAAGAATTAAACTAATTAATTTGATAATCACTAAAGATTGAGTCCGAATAACAAAACTACCTCAAATGGATCGAACCCCTTTAGAAACCTTCCCTCCTCGTATTGGATAGTTTTGTAAAACCAACCCATTGAAGTGTGAAGAAATTTTCTTTAATAAAGGAATCAAATCACGTAAAAGGAATTTGTTGGTGTCAACTTGGAGAGGGTGCAGAAACATTCCACCTCCAATAGTGCTATAAAATAGGCCTAAAATAAACAATACAAACAAATTAGCTTAGATTACCTTAGCTTATAGCTTAGTAATCATACAATTCCAAAGTGTAACAAAAATAAAGGAGCCTAACATACCCTCCAAGACTGGTGCATTTCTCAATAAAAGTGAAAAGCAAAATAAGAGAATAAAGGGTAAATTACCTAAACCCCTTTTTCAGCTTACCATGATTCTGCCATTGTTCTTTACACAGCCCATCATTTTTTCCAAAAAAATTAATACTTTGTTTACTATTTTTGCAGCTTCAGTTCATTCTGAAAAGGAAACAGGACAAATGAAAATGAGTGGTATTCACGTATTCTTTGTTTATTTCTAGTTCATTTTATATACTTCGATAAAAGGAAAGTGTACCTTGCACAATTAAGTAAACACACTAACTTTTGGCATTGCTGACAGCATTTTAAAACCTCAATTCCGAATGCATGCAGCTAAATCAAGGAACTGAAGTTTCTAAAAGTCACTTAGCTCATACCAAACCATAACACGGCAAACTGGCAGTTTCAATTCAAGCTTCGATACAAATTAATCCAATAAAAATAAACGTGGTCATATAAGGTATTTGTTATATAAAATTTGTGCGTGTTGATTTAACATATTTAACCTTGACATCAACTAAACTAAATTTAAATAGACAATACTCATAGTTAAAAATTTTAAGTCGCTATTTTTATTTGTCAAAACCGAATTATCATGATTAACCATACCTAAGTACAATAATATAGTACCAATATATATTTCTTTTTCTTCTTTATAGATTTCAGAATTTAAACTTTCCATTTTATAGTTAAACTTATATTTTTTATAAGAGAAAATATTAGTTACTAACCATGACATTATCAACATCATCCGAAATTCATCCATACATATAATCCAAAACCTATACAAATAGATCACTCATTCAAAACCTGTATATACAGATTATCTGAAACTCGTACATCCATATCATTCAAAACATATTTTAGTTTGTTTATTGGACTTGTTAGCTGATGTTTATTAAATAATTATTGGTGGTGGCACTATTTTTTTATCTTTATGGTTGATTTAGAGAGACAATGAAGTGTTAACACAAGAACATTTCATCTAAGACAATCTCTCTATTTAACTCTCAAGATGATCCAAATGCAACCTAAACATATCAGGCATACTTGCTTTACCACCTCTAATTATCCCGGAAACTTATATTTTTGGAAATGAATGAGGTATAACCGGGAATAAAGTACTAACGACCGAGAACATATCTTTTCTAGCCATTGATCTTAATCATATATATATTTTATAATTAAAGCCAATTAAGATTAACGACTAAAAACACAGGAACACTGGATTCCCGATTATACCTGATCCGTTTCCTATCTTTTCAACCTTAAAAGATAGATCTAACAGAAATGAAGTACTAACTACCAAGAACATATCTTTTCAACCTAAACATATGAAGTGACTACCGTCAAATCGGTATAGATGTGTTGGGAGTATAAAACAGTACAGTTAATGGTAATGGAACGACGGTTATTTTCTTAAAAATAAAAAAAAGAAAGAAAAGAAATCAGTACAATGTCTATAGATAAATAATAAAATAGTAATCAAACCACTTTGATATCAAGATCAGTAGTCATCGCCCTTAGATATAACTTCTTTGCAGGTTGGACGGAGAAGGATTGTATGTTCAAACTGTGATACATAGCTTCCTTTCACATCACATAGAGGAGGATAGGGCTGCAATTTAAATAAGTAGTCGTCAATTTAAATAAGGTTAATGCTAATATAGAACACAGCAATCACTGCAACAATTGCAACACTCATTCGACATTTAAATTTGACGAAAACACACACACACGCACACACTGTAACATACATACCTGAACAATGCCGGCGTCACACAGGTTCTTCAACGCCATTAAGTATTTAGTCTCCCCAAGGCGATCTAGATATCTTTTACAAAAAGCTAAAGTAGAGAAGTTCTTGTTAATGG
>JASCZI010151068.1:8042-24784 GCA_036250425.1 Stylosanthes scabra | reverse complement strand
AATTGCTTAGCCCTAGGCAACCTAAGCGGTACATGACCAGCGTCAAAATTTTTCATGTAGTGGCTGCATTCCAGGTCTTCGCGCACATATCCTTTTCCTGAATATAGCATTCAACAACCAATTCCATCATTATTTATTTCAAGCCATTGTAACAATGCCTAACAAGGGAAGAAACTATTACCTGTAGATCCGAAGGTTTCAATAGCAAAAAATTCACCCTCTTCCATTTTAGTCTGCTCTCCTCCTTTCACTATGGGGACAGATTTTCCTGCATGTATTTGGTAGCGTCCTATGCTATGTCCATTCAGATTCCGTATACTCTTAACTGCAATAATATTATAGTTAAATTATATCTTGCATAATATTGATAATTGTTGGCAACTGAGAACAACTACCCCATGGACCTGTTTATTGGGCCCTTGTAAGCTTTCACATAAAGAAAACATTTTTCAACATTAAACATTATGCATAAGGAATATGCAGACACTTAAATGTACATGATGCTAAAAAAAGAACTCTCAACCATTTTAACTTCTCTTAAACCCATGTATTGACAAAAGTGAAGGCATCAATAATCAAGCAAAATCAACGTAACACTGTATCTATAGGATTAAAAGCACCCAAAAGGCGTTGGTTAAATAAACCCAGAAGAAACACCACAGGAAAGATTCATGAATTCCTGTAACAAGTGCAAAGTTACTCATGGTTGAATTTATAGGGATAGGGAATATCAAGCATGAACCACAAAACAAATGTTCATACCATCAGGTTCCCTATTACATCTGAAACAGCAAATTGTAAATAATCTACTTTTTCCAAGCTAAAATAATATATTTATCTAGATCAGAGAAATAAAATAAATATGAAACAGAATATAAACAGCAGTAGTGTCATACCTTGATACACCTTCCCATTAATCTCAACCTCATAGGATTCCATAACCTCTTGAATTGCAGCACCAACATCACAAAGGCGCACATCAATTCCAGCTTCCTGCATAGTAAAGCAAAACAATTGTAAGATTATAACACAACCTCATTGGTGAAAACAAAGAACCTCAAGAATCAAGAAAGCGATTCATTAGTTTCTCATCAACAATAAATTTATCAAAAGATGCAAATGTTGAGTATCAACAGGTAGAATGAGGGAAAAAAAGAGAAGAGGGAGGGGTAAAATAGTTTTCTTGCCTTTTATTTACAGCAAAAGAATAAAAGAAGAGAGTTGAAAAAGAAAAAAAAAAAGGAATGGGACTAGCTGATGCAAAAAATAGGACACAAAAACTTAGTGGAGAGGCTGTGAGTGGGATGAATTCTGTTATAGGAGAGTTGAAAATCTATATCAGAAGTTCAAAACAATTTAAAATTAGTTTCAATTAGCAATATCATTTTACCTTACACACAATATGTAAGAAAGTATACAGGGGGAGTTGCAGATACGGAGGGCATGTGGTAAATGCATGGGTAAGGGGTTTGGTAATTAGCCTTGCAGTATAGGCATGGCTAGACAAGAAAAAGAACATCTTGGATAGTAACGGTGGTTAGAACTATTTACGCAAGGGTGGGAATACAAGGGAGGTGTCTCATACTGCATCTGCATGGACTTAGGAGTGCAGTTAGATCTCTCGAATACCTAGCAACCATATCTTTCACTTGTGAATACACAGATTATGCATTACATTTCATTTCCTTGTTTATCTAATATTAGATATTAGATTCCTGTCCACAAGTTCAAACAAGATTATTAATGGAATTTTAACTTTAGTGGAACAATTAGTTTCGGATAAATGCCCAAATGCTTCTCCCATGACATGGATTAACTAACTTGCTGAAAGTTTGAGCTTCCCTAGGAAGTACCTTAATACCCGTATTGGTCGCTTCACGTGAGGCTTCAAGTAGAGGGTCAAACATTGGGTTGAACGCCACGGTAAAAGCACAGTCAACAATATATCCTATACAACAAACTCATGATTAATGGCACACTTAACATATCAATTACTTAAACTAACACATAAGTATTATGATGATATACAATCAATTTGGGGTATTACCGTCTACATGAGTGCCAAAATCCAACTTCATTACATCATCATACTGAAGCACTGTCTTGTCTCCTGCATTTGGGGTCCAATGAGCTGCAACCCTAGAGAAGAAAAAATTTGTCGGAATACAATTCTGTGAGCTAAAAAATAGAAGAAAAGTAGAAAACTATTACCAGTTCAAAGAGCATCCAGTGGGGAATGCAATGCCTGCTTGCAGGCCATCCTCAGATATTAGCTTCCGAACAGTGTTCTCCAATGTTTCACACAAGTCAGTCATCAGCATTCCAGGCTTTAAAATGCTTCTTATATATTTGCGAACCTAATTAGACATACACAAAGCACGCTCATGTATGTAATGAGAAAATGATATAACATCAAGCCAATATCTTATTATCAAACACCAAATTAAATTTCAATAGGGTCATTTTTTTTTGGTGTCTCAATAGGTCTTCATTTCAATGTAGACAAAGTGATGAGAGAAACATGGAAATAGAAAAATAACAGCAAGAGGAATGAAATTAAAAATAAATAAAAAAATAATGTTGTGATGTTCAATTGTAGCCATAAGTAAGGGCAGCTCAGTCCAGTGCATGAGGCAGCTACCTATCACTGTCCCCAAGGCCCACCATTTTCATCCAAATTAGAAAGATAAGAGGAAAAAAAAATTAATTTTGTATAATTATAGCTAGTATATTTTGTAATTTTTTAACACACACTGTGAACTAAGTTATTTTATTTACATTGAACCCAAATATCTCTTGAAAGGTCCTCCTACATCAAAATCCACTCTTTCTTAATGTTGTCCCCAAATTCTCAAAGTCTGAAAATAGGGGGGCATGCATAAGGGACTGTTTGGTTTGGGTTTTCATTTTCCATCATCCCTATACTCAGGATTTTGTACATGCAAAAAGTTAAAACAATAAACTACAATTTTCTGTTTTCAAAGAGTGTTACAAACAAATCCTGAGAATATGAAAGAAAGAAGAAGAAAATTCAAAGAAAAAGAAAACATTAATTTTTCTTTCACTTCCTACCCCATTGATTTCCTCCTCCCTATCAAAAGATGTTAAACTACAGCGATATACAATTCTCACCAAAAAAAATGTAGCCACCAAAACAAACAGTTAATGCTGAAATTCAAAACCAAAATTGCAACCTGACGATGAACTTCTGCTGCTCGACGAACTGAATTATAGATTGGTTTCTCAAGGCGCTCCAGCTCTCTCTTCTCCTCTGATGTAGTTCTCCATAGGTTACTGGCATGACAATAACCATCATATCAACTCAAACATAAGAATATTTGAAAATTCACGATAATGAGGTCAAAAAATGAGGTTTCAAAAACGAAAAGTAACAAATACCAAGTTCAGTGTTAATGTGCTTTATATGTTTATGTGCTATGTGTTCTATATGTTAATTTTTGTGTTTATATTGTATGCATTGTTTATGTTTTGTTGGAGTACGGAGGTGATGGAGATTGAGGTTGGTCGGGTTTTAGATTTTCCTCCTAGGCTATGATTATGTGATGAAGGTTGAGTTTCTCGTAATTAAAACAAACTTAGAAGTTGCCTAGTTCCCAAAATATAAAATAAATATAAGAAGTAAGCTTTTATATATATAAGACACTTAAGTAAGTAAATAAATGTAGAAGACTTAAGACTTTTATGAGGTAAACCATTCCTAAAGATACACAGCTACTCATTTGTTGTTTATTCTACTATTGCGGCATTCGCCCTTCCTAGTGAGAATGTGTTGTTTTATTCTCAACCCCCTCTATCCCAACATTTTTCAGAGAATGGATAAGATTGACTACTAAAGAACTGAACTACAGAAAAGCAGAAGATTTCTTGGACCAGTTTTTTCCCGCCTTTGTTTCATAGAGTTTTGTTTATTTTATGAGGGCAGTAAGTAAATATATGTTTGTTATTTTTATAAAGAACCCATGTAAATAAAGAGTGCTGATGATAAATGTAAAGTCATACAAGAATGCTAGGTAACCAACAAAAATTCAACCAACACCAGCCAACAACTTAAATTGGATGTTCTATTTGTTTAGGTTTCGGATGTTCTGTTTCTATTGTTGGTTGCGGATGTTCTATTTCTAAAAAAGGTTATGGATGTTCCACTGGCTTTCATTGTGGACGTTCTATAAACAGTAGTTATGGATGTTCTATTTTTGTTGGCTAATTTGTTGGTTAGAAAAGTATTGGTTACCTATACTTTTCCAAAGTCATATACGATTGAGGTTTAATTTAATTGTGGACAACCTTATATCAGAGCTTATGTGATCGGTTTGATGATGATGATAATAATAATAATAATAATAATAATAATAATAATAATAATATATCGGTTTTCGTAAGAAGGGTCACTAAGTAATTAAGGTAAAGGCTCCTATGACACACAGATATACAATTGAGTCCACGTAATGTACTTGCCAGCAGTGATACCATGACTTACGCATGGTAGTCCAAGGAGGGTTTCTAAGAATAATGACAAATAAGCTACAAAACCAAAAACTACGTATTTCTAGTCAAAAAACTTAATGGCACAATGCAATGTGGAGAAACCACATCCAAAAATGCCATAGTGACACAACCACCACTAAAAGGAAGATAGATGCTCTTGGAGAAAAATAATCTAAAAGCTTGAAAAGGAAAATAGTGAAAATAATGTTCCTAACAGTTGTAAAAACCTCTTAAATGAAAATAAACAAGACTAGGGAGTAGGACAATTGATTTAACCCAACAAATAAAATAAAAAATAAATAAATAAGAGAAATAACATAACACGCATAACCAAATAGTACAGGCCAAATCAAAGAAGTGCATGAATATCAGATAAGATGGAGCTAAGTAGAAACCACTGTTAAACAGAAGCTGGAGAAGTGTAAAATAAAGCATAACACAGGCCAAAGCTTCCATGTGAGTGTAAGTACAAACCAAAGAGCATTTAGCATCAAAATGGTGAATGTCACTGTGTCATGGATGAGGATAGCTTAGGTGAAAGAGTCAGATAGTTCATTAACAGTCATAGCCATGGTAGAAAATATTGACTATTGATGACCTGAAGATTGAAAACCTGACAGCGACCTTGAAGTCCTACCTGACATGATGTCAAGTAGGTGCCAGATGTGCGCGAGAGGTTGTGATATCTTAAGCTATTAAATCAGATTACATCTTAACAATTTATGTACTAGGATGATTATGACAAAAAACTATGGAGTCATCTAATCAGCATAGTGAACCCTCCTGTTGAGATATGTCCTAGTTGTTAACATGTATGATATAATGAGCTAATATTAAATATATCTTCTCTTCGATAACATATTATAAAGCCAGAACATATTTTTCAATTTAAACTATTAAAATTTAATATCAATGGATTAGTTAAAGAACGTCATGTTATTTAAAAACCCATTGCTCTTATGTTTTGTTTTGATGAAATTATTAAAATAGAATTATTATGACATAGCAATATATAAAATCTTTTAAAACTCAAAGATACTAAGAAATTAGTATAAAATCAAGTTTCCTATTTATATTTTACAAAGTATGCAAACTGTTTCCATGACAACAGCATGAATGCCATTGGTACAATGTCGACAAAACTCTGAAAGCTTCCTCCACTTCCCTAGTTCAAAACCTGAATTTTCCATGTTTCCTAAATAGTAAACAAAATTAAACCAGTTTAACTGGTCAAAACTGTCTGGTTTGCAAGGTTTCAGTAGTTCATTGATTTAAAATAGCTCATTAACATGTTGGTTTTTATGGTTCACATGCACTATTCTGAGAACAATTCCACTTTAAAAGTAAAAACCAACGAACCAAATTTAGTTTCTTAAAATAATGGTTTTCTTAACTGAGCTATGCTAATGGATATAGTTATGGTGCTTCTGTATTTTAAATCAAGTTGAAAGGTTTATTTAACAGATGAGACATGCAAGCTTTATTCAGATAAGGTGCTTCCTCTATTATGGCATTTCATTCTTTCTCACTTCTAAATTAACCCCAAAAATATAACAAATAAAAAAAAAAAAAAGGAATCAAAGTCAAAGAAAAATAAATGAACCAGATGGTCAAATTCAAACTTAAAATGAGCATTTTTTCAGGGGACTCTATTGCTTATAAGTAACTTGCCATTAACTTACTCGTCTTTGTACTGCTGAATTTCTCCTTCAGGAAAATCTCCAGATGGGAAAAGTTCAAGAACAGGAATTGATGGTGGATCGGTCTGCTCAAGGATCTCTTTCTTTTTCCTGGACAAACAAAGACAACAGCCATTCTTGAGAAGAAGTTATTAATGATTAGGAGAATAATCACTCATGCCAATTTAAGTCCTCACTTGCTTTTGGATTTCTTCTTTTTCTTCTTCGAAGTTTCTGCCAAAAGAAAAAGTGTATGCTCAATGATCTATACAACTCAATGCCTCAAAGCACAACTAAATGAAAAATTTTGTTTGCATATAACTAAGTCCTAAATGAGAAAAAGCAGAATGTGAATACGATGCTTCTAGTAAGACTATTAGTAATATTATTTTTAATTATAAATCTTGCTTTGATTATTTACTTGTTCCTTCGTTCACATTATATTGTTATTTCTGGCTGCTTTATCTGAAATTTGAAAGAATGTTCATAAAAATCGTAGATGAATGAAGCCCAAAGGTTACTTTTATAAGCCATATTTTGTTTCCTTTCAACCTACTCAATCCACAAACTTCCAGTATGGAGGATAGTTGATGCAATTATGCTTCCTCTAGTTGTACTGGATTCAGAGTTTTATTTACTTAAATGTTAAATAACAATTAAACTTATTACTTAATGTATTAATAATTTATTTAAGATATTCTGTCCAACTAATTAAGTCCACTATAAAAATAAAAAAATAAAACACTTAACCCTATATGGATTTGTTTCAAAGCAATGTTGGGGGATAGAATACCAAGATATCATGATGTGTGTGCCACATGATGCAAGTGAAACTGCAGTTACATTAGGCGTATCTTGAGCATCTTCTTTATGTTATGTATATCTTACATTAGGTGCTTTAAGCTACAATATTACAATAATGAGCATATGGAAACAGAACTTTCAATTGCAATTTGACATACAGCTCTAGGCTTCCGAAACATAATCATGAGCAACTAGACCGTAAAAATTGATAGATTTCATCATTCAGTAGATCTAACAAGAGTGAAAAAGTTAATTAGATAAATAAATTGGATTTATTGACAAAAGCGATATATAGGAACTTGGATGAAGTTTGTAACTAGCCAATGCCAATTTGATACAAGTGATACTGGATGAATTCAATTGTGCATAATAGATTCAATAAAAAACATAATCATTACCTTTAGTTTCTTCTCCCTCTTTTTGTGATGATGGAGGAAGTTCACCAGCCCCTTCTCCACTACTTTCAGGTTCTAAAGCTTCTTTTTCTTTGGGTGTAGTGTTTGAATGAGAATTTACTTCCGCCATAGTTGAGACCTGTAAGCTTCGACAGACTCAGATGGTGTCTTCAAATAAAATTCAAGAATAACACATTGAATGTAAATTATAATCTAATCAACATAAGCAATTTTTTACCCATAAGGCATGCAAATAATTCATCAAATTAAGCAGAAAATTCAACAATTAGACATAACATCAAGTCATAACACACCAAAGAACATAATATATAAATCCTAAATAAGGAACTTTGAACTGAAAATAAGTGATGGAAAAGAGGTGGAAAAATGGAAATGAGGGGCGGCACAAGAGAGAGGGGTCGAGTTGCAGAAAGAAAAAAGGCAGAGTTTTAACTTGCAGAAAACGAAAACAGTTATGAAGCAGAGAGAAGGAAGCAGTGGCTTGCAGCCTGGCGACAAGCTGCAGGTTGCAGCGACGCTGTCCCGCGGTGAGCAGAACGAACACGAACACAGAATGGCAGAGAGGAATGCTGAAGAAGGAGGAAATGGAGTCCGATGGTGGTGCTCAGTGCGCCGCCGCTGGTTCTTCCGACAGCATTGCCACCAAGAGCAGAGAGGGAGAGAAAGATGAGAACTGGTGACCGTTGGGTAGAGTGGAAGGAAGGGTCTCAAGAAGAGAAAAGGCTGAAGGAGATGTCGTTCATACATTTAGGGTTTCTCAATTTACCAAAATAACCCTTATTTTTATAAAAGTCACTCAAAAACCCGCCATTTCCGCCATCTATGTGGCATTCCGCCATGGCAAAACCGCAATTGCAGCCGCCATTGTGGGAACGGCGAAAAGACGGTCATGGCATGCTCAAAAAGGCAGTAGGCTCAAAATCCAGCACGCCATACCGCCATGATTATTTTAAAACACTGATCCCCAAATGCATTATTAACCAACAACAAAAATTAACTGGACCAAGGTAGCCATAAATTAACAATTTAGCAAATCAACAAATTAATAGCAAAAGAGCAAACACAACCATAATTTAACAATCAAAATGAGGAAAAAAAGAACAAGAACTAAAATCAAAGCACACATTGAACAATTAAATGAGAAGAAAGACTCACTGTATATGTAAGTAGTATAGCACTATAATAAGGCATGGTATTAAGTTATCAACACTATTAGAGTATTACTACCATCAAACCCAGAAACGATGCATCAATTAACATTACAACTAAAATACTCAAGACTGAAAGATAACTGATTAAGACATGTTCTCTTTCTGAATTTATGAGTCAAAACACAAGAACAGAAAACAAGGACATGAACTAAAATCACCGCAAGAAAAATTAAAATGAAAATACCTGCAGTCACTACAGCAACGACGAACAGAGTATGAGAGGGAGCACGATGTAACTCGAGCTGGAAGAGACGGCCGGGAACTAACAGACCGGGCTGGAACTGCAGTGCGATTTAGAGCAGAGGAGACGCGGCGGCTGGAGCAGACTGACGGCGGCGGTAGAACGACGGTCACACTGGACGGCGCTTGGCTTGCAGGGGTAAGTGAAGATAGGTTAGGGTTTTTTTAGACAGAAGAGGGAGGAGGATTTGATATTTTGATTACCTGAACTGATTAATAGTTCAAGAACACTATTTTTAACATAAAATAAGAGGAGCATCACGCCAATACGAAATATAATGAATTTTTTTGAAAAATTACAATAATATTTTGTTATTTTGGTAATGCTATTTGAATAAGTGATTTTGGCCAACCAAATACAATCAAGTGATTTATTTCTATGCTAAATAGAATATTATTTTGGTGTTAAATAGTATAAAAAAGTGCACCTAAATAAAGTTCTATTTGACACCGAAATTATCTTCTATTTAGCATAGAAATAAATCACTTGGTTGCACTTGGTTGGTGAAAATCACTTGTTCACGTAGAATTATTGTTTTGTTTATATTAAAATTTAAATTATTATTTTTAAATATTTTTAATGTCCTTTTAATTATATAAAATATTTAATATAACTTTTAATTTAGAAATAATAATATATAATATTTATACACTCATTTTAAGGATATAGGTTAATAATAAAGTTCAATACTCGAACATATGATGATATTTTGAAATCTCAAGTAAATCCGAAAATTCTTTTTTTTTAAGGACGTGAATGACACACGTGTCGGACGAAAGTGTCCTACAAAGACACACCAACTAAGCAAAATATTTGTATTTCATAGATATTTAGGTGTTCTTTTTAATTTGATTAATTTTTTTTTGTTGTGATTTTTCTCCTTTGCCGCTACTAATTTTATCGCGACGGTGACTCAGCGTTGTATTCGGTGGCTGGATATTAAAATATAAGTTAACTTTTCATCTATAAGGCTGCGTATGTTTTTAGATACAAGACAATACAAAAGACTGAAAACAAGATAAAACACAAAAATTAGTGTTTTTATATTTTTGTGTTGTAATAAACTGAATATGAGATAAGACAAATAATAAAAAAATTGAGATAACTACTCTTTTGATCACAAAGGTTTAAGGTCAAAATCAAATTGATCACAGACCTTTTTTCTTTGTCAAAATGATTACAAACGTTTCAAATTATTTTAAAATAATTTTTTTACCATTTTGCCCTCCTATAATTATTAATGGTAGTTAATCATTATTTTATTAAATAAGAATTGAGAATTACACATTTTTGTAGTTAACTATTTAATATGTTTTACAAGAATCCTTAATCTACAAACAACACAATAGAAACAGAGTAACTTAAAATCTCTAACCTATAAACTAAAATCTTCAATCTATCATAAACTAAACATCCTACTCTCTTACAACCCTTCTTCTCTTCCCAAAAAATCTCATTTCGAAACACTGTTCCTCCTAATAATAAGGATCCCCTCTTCTCTCTGCAAGCTCTATCCTTCCATAATCATTTGTCAAGACAAATTTGAAAATAAAAAAAAAAGAATTACATAAAATAGGAAGTATAAAATAAAATATGAAATAAAAGAGACAAAGTTGTTGAATGAAACCTCTCCGACGACAGCGGATGGAGTAGAATTGAAATATTGTTTGAAAATGTTGAACCAACTGGGAGATCTCTCTACAACAAACCTGCAAAGGGAATAAGAATGAATGAAGAAAGGAAGGAAGGAAGGAATGAATGGAAGATATGTTGAAATGGGAGAGAGGAGACCATGGATGGAAACCAAAGAAAGGGAGCACGGAAGGATGGGATTGAGACAATTGTTTGACAAATTGCCAGTCGTTCTCGGAGACGTCGTTGACAAGGCGGAGACACCTACGCATTGGGTGGTTGTTATGACTTGAGGAGTGTAGGTTAAGATTTTTGGAGATGGCAATGTGCGTCGAACAGTCTCATCCTCACCTAAACCCTTGTGACCACAATCGTCTTGGCGGTGTGTTCAGGAATTACGGTGGTGACTGTCCCAACAAAAGCTTTGGGGGTGGTGACGATTCTTCTAATTTGATGGTCACGGCCACAGCCACGAAGATCAAGGATGAAGAAGAAGCCATAGTTTCTTTTTTTGTGATTGTGGAGATGATGTGCTTACTATTATTATTATTCAGATTTAATTGTTAATTCTTGTTAAAAAAATTAACTTTTAATTGAAGGGAAAAATTGCACAAAAGGACAATTTTAAGCGAAATTGAAACGTTTTTGGTCATTTTGACAAAGGAATAAGGTTCGGGATCAATTTGATTTTGACCCAAACTTTTGTGACCAAAAGAATAGTTATCCCTAAAAAAATCTATTTTACTTTGATTTTTTCTTAATACAAAATTTAGAAAGAAAAATAAAATATAAAAAATATAATTATAAATAATTTATAGGGACAATAAAAGGAAAAAAGAAAAGAAAAAATAAAGTGTGCTTCCGGTGTCCTTTTTGTCAGAATGGACACAAAATACATTAATCCAGTGTCTCAGGACATAATATTTCTTTCCATATCTCAATTGTCAAATACGATTTTGTGTCTTTATGTTCATATCTCAGTGTTCTGTCTTTGAAAACAAACGCATCATTTGGCAAAAAGACCTCTGAGAAACAGAGGCTAAGAAACCGGGATTAAATTAAATTTATGTATTATGTTTGGTATAAGCATATAAAGTGTATAAGACTGAGTAATGTCTCATTATCTTATTTGGTGTAAAATAAATACGCATATTGAAATAATTAAAATGACTAAAATTTCCCTTTTAAATTAAAGGTAAACCAAATAAACCATTCACGAACACCATTACCATCATCGTATCACCATCTTCAACGCAACTCAGCACCATCATCTTCATTGTCCCATGGCTGCCGGTGACTCCAACCACAACCACAGCCACATCCACTCTCCTTCTTGGGCATCTCCATCAACTTCATTTGGTGTGCTAAAATTGGTGTTTAATGAAAAATCCACCAATGGAATTCAATACCATTATAAACAAAATCTTTTAGAATCATGTGAAGATATCTAAGATTCATTTAAGGATTTTTTCAATTGAATCCATTAAAGGAACAAGACAAAAACTTTTCTTCCTTGGTATTCAGATAACAATATGATAAATCATTAGATAAGAACTCTTTTAATTAAAGTGTGACACTTTTATTTCCCAATTTTTTTGTGATTTTTGGTGTATAGATGGTTTTGATGTATGCTTAAAAAGAAGAAGAGAAAGTAAATGGTGTATGCTTAAAGAGAATGAGAGAGAGAACGAAAGTAATAAGAAAGAAGATGGCGATGAAAGAGAGGTGGCTGTAGCCATTTGGTCACCGTTGTTGGTGTCGTCTGACACTGTGGAAGAAGCCATCATTGCTGCCAGAGAACAAAGAAGGAAGAAGGGGCGTGGACTGGAGGCTATTTAAAAAAATTGGTTCATGGTGTTTTTGGAAACAAATATTATTAGGGTGCATTTGGTTTTGGAAAATATTTTCAGTTTTTGTTTTCTATTTTCATTTTCTAAAAACAATTTTCATTTTCATATTTTCAAATGTTAAAAAATGAGTTTGGTTTGATTTTATATTTTATGTTTTTGAAAACTGAAAACATTGAAAACTCGTTTAGTTTATCAATAGTCAAATCTATGAAAACTTTATTTAAGTATTAATTTAACAACTATATATTTTAAAAATATATGTAATATATTGTAAAAGATATAATAAAAAAAGGAAGGAATCCTTTTTTTTTGAAATAAATTAAAAAAACTTAATTCTATAAACAAATTAAAAAGCCTTTAATTATAGAAATTAAATCCATTTTTCTTTTGCATTTGCACCACATTCGTCCACCTGTATGATAAACATAATTAAAATCCTATATTCTTAATATTATTAGATGAACTTGATGCAATATGGAACACAATAACATGAAGTTTGTCATATAATAATTGGATGAACTTAATGCTCTTAATAGTGCTAATTAAGAACATAAAATTTTGATAAAATTTGTCATTGGATGAATGATGAGGAGATTTTTGACGATAAAATTCATGCTAAAAAAAATACCCTCATCAATACTTTCCCACATATTTGCTGGTGAATGACCAAGATTTCCATATGTTGCTAATTGTGCTTGTAATTTGTTAATATGTCAAATTAGCTTCCAAGGTACACATAAATTGTTAAATCCTCGCCTACTCGATACAATGACATCTTTGCTAGTGCATTTCAGAGAGAAAGAGGTGAGGAAAGCATGGAGGAAGCTAAGAAAGGACATAGAAAGCAATGATAAGAGAAAGAAAGCCAAAAAGAGAAGAAAGCTGACGTCGCGCGCCCACGCCCGCGCCCTACAGCTGCCGCGGCCACGCCCTTAAGGTGGCTGGAAGAGAAAGTCAACAGCAACCGCGTAGCCGCGCGGTCCAGAACCCGCCACAGCGCCAACGTATGCTTGATGCCGAATTAAGAGCCGACCGCGCCCCCGCGCGCCCCTGATGGCGCGCCCGCGCGATAGCGTCAGGAAGCAATTTAATGAAGGCTAAAATGGGAATTCCACGTTTCCGGGCCAAGGCCTAGCCATTTCTTAAGCCCAATTCAACCTAATAAGAGGGAGAACAACTGAAGACACAAGAGAAAGCACCATTAGGATCAATTAGTAGTTTAAGATAGTTTTAGAGAGTTTTTGGGAAGAATTCCATTTCTCCCATTTTCTCTTAGTTTAGTTTTATTGTTCTTCATACTTTAGGATTTACCATCACCAGCCAAACTCTTACTTTACTACTTGTTTTGTGTTTTGCTTTGTGGATATTTTACTCTCTTGCCAATTAATTCATAGTTTCTTCATCTTACTTGCCTTTTATCATCTTGCTTGTTTATTTCCATAGCTATAATCATGCCTTTACTTGTTGTCTACCAGGTGTTTGATGTTTTGTTTCTTATAATTATGGAGTAGTATTCTTGTGCTTTGGTCATGGGTTGAGGTGTGGATTATCTTAGCCACTAATCCTAAGGACAAGGATGGGTTAAGCACAAGGTTAAACTATTCCGTTGACGCTAGGCTTTCGCTAGTGATGACTGAGTCCTTAATGAAGTGAACTTGATGGATTATTCGAGTTCCAAGGACCTAGGACCTTCGCACTAGATTAGTTGCCTAGGACTTTCGGAATACGGGTTAATTCCACCTATTCGACCTCTTGACAGAGTGTGGCTTCGCAGCTTACGTGACAACCATCTATAATTAGGATTAGTGGTGTTCATAGGGACACACAATACCTCAACTCAAGACCAAGCACCTTTATTTCTTGCAGATTAAGTGATCTTTTGTTTTGTCACCACTCTTAACACACACCATTGCAACCCCAAATCTCTTCACAACCAAAATTAAATCACGATTCAACTCCTAGGGAGAACGATTTTTGTTGTTTCTGAATATGTAGATATTCTCTT
This sequence comes from Stylosanthes scabra, assembly GCA_036250425.1. Taxonomy (NCBI): domain Eukaryota; kingdom Viridiplantae; phylum Streptophyta; class Magnoliopsida; order Fabales; family Fabaceae; genus Stylosanthes; species Stylosanthes scabra. The sequence goes on along the minus strand of JASCZI010151068.1, from coordinate 10,440 downwards.
TTCTTAGATAGTTATTTTATTAGTTTGTTTATCATATTTGAGTTTTTTTTTCGGTGAATGCTAAGATCTCATTCAAATCCTGACTTGCTAGTTTTTTATCCTGAAATTGAAAGGATGCTTAGGCGTGCTAGGCAAGTCTGGATGCGGATTGAGTTTGAGAACTTTCTGCGTTCTCAAACTGAAAATATGGCAGCTGAGAACATTTCTGTTCAATCTTCTGACTCTGACTCTGATTTTGGAATTGAAAGACTTTTTTCTCCTACTCACGCAGGTACCTCCACCATGGGAGATCTCCCTAGGATGACTTTGAAACAAATGGGAGGGGCAAGTATGGCTCTGGAAAATCAGCCGATGCGATTTCCAGAGCTGAATGAAAATTTTGAGCTCAAATCTGGACTGATCAACTTGCTTCCGCGATTCCATGGGATGCCGGTGAGGACCCGATCAAGCATCTGCGAGACTTTGATATGATATGCGCTACCACCCAAAGGACTGGGGGTGATGAGGACTCGGTGAAAGCCTTTGCTTTCCCCTTCTCTTTAGAAGGCAGGGCCAAAGATTGGTATCACACCTTGCCCGGAGAAGTGACCGTGGACTGGGCTGTGTTCAAGAGGAGATTCATGGAAAAGTACTTCTCGCCGTCAAGGACCAACGCTATCAGAAAGGAAATTTCGGGAATCACTCAATTGCATGGGAAATGTTGTTTGAATACTATGAGCGTTTCAAGAAACTCTTAACCTCATGCCCTCATCACTCGATTTTCGACCTCCTCTTGATCAATTACTTCTTTGAAGGACTGACTTCAAATGATAAAATCATGGTTGATGCTGCTTCGGGAGGAGCCTTAATGAACAAGACATCGGAAGAAGCATGGGAGTTGATCGAAGCGATGGCCTTCCGAGTCCACTGTCTTGGCGAAGTCACTGGTTGACATAGCAGCCATGTTGAAAGAAATCAAGGAAGGTCAACAAGCTACTCCAAAAATCCTGACTCAACAAATCCGCAATCCTCCACAAATGCCAGTCAGACATTGCGGTATATGTTCGTGTAGTTCCCATTACACGGATGAATGCCTACAGCTCCAAGAGGATAATGTCATTGCATCTTCTCACAATTATTATGCAGGCCAAACTATCCCATCACCAAACCGTCAATACCACCAACAAACACAAGGATGGCAAGACAATCACCAAAGCCGTTGGAATCCCAACCAACTACCTCAATACCACCAACCTTACAACAATAATCCACCACAAAACCCCCAAAGCCCAAGATACCAACCTCCACATAATAGGCAACCATATCCACCCACCAATAATTTTCCACCCTCCTACGAAGACACCATTAGAGCCTTTCACCAAGAAAACAAAGAGATGAGAGAAGCACAAAAAAGAACCGAAGCCCAAATAACCAAGCCCTCTACCCTCTTAACCTCTTCCAAACCCAAAAGGAGGAATTAACATGGTCCGAAAAGGGGAAGAGGTGGAGAATAAGAGAGCGAGAACTGAGTGGTTATTGGAGTTGATGGCGGAGGTGGATAGATTAGTGGGATCGAATGATGAGGATTGGCCATGGGATGACTCTGATGAAGAAGATGAAGAGGAGTCGGATGAGGAAGAGGAGGATGTGGAAGAAAAATGTGAGAAGGAGGAGGTAGCTAGCAACCATGAAGAGGAAAGTAAGACTGCGGAAGAATGTGGAAGGCTTTGCATAGCCACCGCGTTTGAAGAAGGTAAAGCGGACACGCCAATTCTTCCGGTCAAGTGTGAAGATCCCGGCCCATGCTTGGTGACTTGCGAAGTTCGGGGCATGAACATCATGGATTGTCTTTGTGATCCGAGAGCATGCGGAAGAGTCATGCCATATGAGCTTTATGCTCTATTAGACCTCGGACCATTGAAGAAGACAAAGGATGTGTTCACAATGGCGGATCTGGGAGTTGTATCGATTCATGGCATTGCAGAAAATTTCCTAGTAAAGATTGGAAGCTTGAAGGTGCCTACGGACTTTCACATCATAAGAGCTACAAAAGATAGCAAGGGTGGTACACCTCAGGTGCTCTTGGGAAGACCTTTTCTCAAAACTGCCGGATTTTCAACTAGATTATATCACTGAGACATTCTCATTCAAAGTAGGGAATGTTGAAGAGACTTTCCACCCAGTGATGTAAACCATGTTAAAATATGCATGCAAGGTTTATATGCTTAGGTTTTGATGAATGACAACCATTATGGAATTGAGGACAAGCATCGAAGGATTCAAGATATAATTTCGAAAGCAAACAACAACAACAAGATAAACGAAGTCCACAATCATGAAGACGTTTTAGAGTCTTAGGACTTAGGTAATTATCCTGTCAAGAACCAAAGTTTATTATCTCTCTCACACACACACTATA
>JASCZI010151067.1:174499-194116 GCA_036250425.1 Stylosanthes scabra | reverse complement strand
GCCTAGTGGGTACAGTGCAGTGCTCTCTTTTCTTTTTTGGTATTTGCTTCTTCAGAGAGAGAACAAAAAAAGTAGTTAAGGCCAAGAAGCTATGCTTTTTTTTTTTTGACATAAAGAAGCTATGCTACATCATCATGCATGTCTTTCTTTCTTTAGGAGTTTTATAAATATGAATGTGTATCATGATTTATTATAGGTAGAAGAATGTGAATGCTGCTGCATGAATCGATTGCGGGTGTGGAAAAATGTAGAAAGCTAAAAGAAAGAAACAAAAAGGAGAAAAGAATATAATCAAATATTATTGGAAAAATTTTAAGTATACCGGTATATTAGTTTATCGGTAACTTTTCATCGTTGATTTGAATTAAAAAAAATATAAAAACATATATAAATCAAGACCAACGATTATAGATTATCGATATACTGATATACCGGTATACTTGAAAATCTTCCATTATTATATATGCCACCTAAGAATACCTTTATCTGTGTGACATGCAATGCGCAGCACATTTCTTTATTATTTTCTTGTAAAGGTGTAAAGAAAATAAGAAATACAACAACTTTCTTCACCCATTATGATGCTTCAAAAGACTGTTTTGGAGCACTAGTAGAATAGGGTAAAGTAAATGGATGGAGGATGAATTAATAATGAAAGAATGCCAACTAAATAATTGCCTAAGTATACTTTAACTTCTGCTAGTGTGTTATAAAGACAGTCAATTTCAGCCACTAAAATACTACTACTAATTCACAATAAACATTTGAAAATGGAAAATGTGGTAAAGTCTCGTATATATTAGTTAGGTCATTAATTAACTAACATGATGCGTAGCTTATTTTTATTCAGAAGACATACACAATTAGGACACATGATATAGGTTATTTACTTATTTTGAGAATTATATGGACATTATTGACTTTTCTCATAATTTTATTTAGGCCTTCTTAATATGTTATATGTTTCTTAAATTACCACAAATAGAAATATTTGGTTAAGAAGAAGGGGAGAAAGAAAAGAAGAAAATGGTGGAGTCGAAGTTCTGATTTTGTGTAAGTGAGAAGGATAAGGAGGGTTAGGAAAAAAAAGAGTTTTAATAAAAATAAAATAGGCTTAAACAGATATATATTCAAATGGTAGAGAGTGCAATTCAATTATTATATGGAGAGTGATTGTTCTGTACATCATCCTACTTGTGACTCCTCACCCACCGAGCAATATGCCCCCACATACCAACCTATATTCTCAAATAATCTTCTTTACACTATTTCATCTCTTAACTATTGTCGATAATCATATTACACGCGGTACTATTATATGTATACTAATACTAATTAATAATAATTGATTGCCTCTACAGTCTTTTTATTATGTATAGTTCGGTGTGTCTTAAAAAAAAGTTTTCTTAACCAATATTTATTTAGAGAATATTATTCTATAATGGATACTTAATGAATTTTATATAAAATTGTTTGTTAAATATCTATAAACGAATTGATAACATATTTAATCAATCAAATAGTTTTAAAATGAGAATTTTATATAAAATTAACTCACCTAAATTCTATGGACTTCTGCCTCATTCTATATATATGGCTTCTCTCTTCCTCTCTATTTCATTATTTCTCTCTTTTTTTTTTTTTGTACTCTTGTTGATGACCCTTGGTACAAATTCATTTGTGATATGTAACATTGTTGATTATTTATACAGCGAGTTCAGTTTAGTTGGGAAACTAATTATTTATAGGCAATTTTGAACTTACATTAAGATTTAAATGAATATCTGAAATCACATGAGACAAATATCCAAAATTTCTGTAAAAAAAAAAATGAAAATAAAAGGAAAGGATGGGGAAGGTTGCATTGAAAGTGAAGAAAATAAAGGTAGTGACGCAAAGTGCATTATGTCATGAGACATGAAGGTTTGTTTGTGATTATTGAGTGAAGTTGCGTGATTATCGTGATGCCAAATTTCCAACTCTCTTCAACTCCATTTGCACACGTCACACAACCAACCCTTCAGGCTTCATGGATCCCCACTTCTACTTAATTATTTAACACCACCTCTCTACTCTCTCACTTCCCAATCTTATAGAGCTAGCTATTCCAATAATAATGAATTATATGGAAAACAAGAAGAGGAGAAAGGGGAGTGATGATGAGGAGGAAGAAGAAGAAGAAGAAAAGAAGATGGACAAGTTTTACTCACTGTTGCGGAGCTTCAAAGAAGCTCGTGATCGCAGACAAAAGCAGCTTACTCAAAACTTGATGAATACCAACATGCAAAACACCACAAACATTTGGGTGCCCTCCTTTCAAGAAGGGGATTTCACATCACTGCCACTGCCACCGCCGTCCTCCTCCTCCTCCTCCACAACAACAACATCTCTCTCACCAATTATTCCCAATCCGTGTCAACAAAACAAAGTTAATAATAAGGACCAACATCAACATCATCACCACCATGATGCTATCGATCTCAATCTCTCTCTCTAGTTTATTTCCTTCTTATTTTCTATAATATCATCGCACTACTATTTATATATTATTAAGTATTATCGAATAATGTAGCAGGAAAATTAATTATTTTAATTTGGTCTTTAAAGTTGAGTCCATATGCATGGAATCATCTGGATTTGAGGGAATTCTGTTATTGATGCAGAATGTGCTAGAGAATAATGGAATTGAAGGAACTCTGTTATTGTCAATTTGAATGGTTTCAACTTTCAAGTTACTTAATTAGAAAAGGTGTTACCGTTGTTTTCATTTATTTGTTTTCCTTTTTTCCGTGGGTATGAAAGGTGTGCGGCCCATGTAGTCCCAGATATTTTGTTATTATTACGCGTCCGGGTATGTATAGCAAAATTTTCAATAATGGCACTACATGCCATGCACATGCTTCTAAGACTCAACAGCCTCCAAAATGCTTTCACACATCCAGACACTCCTACTTTGCTGATTGCTTTTGTATTATCTGAGTTAGGAAATTTATCATACAGAATGAATGAGGGTTAACAATTTCAGATAGTCAAGTATCAATAGGAATGCCAAAATTTTTCATCAAACACACTTGTCCTTTTTTTTTTTTAATCAAAGATATATTGAGAAAAGACTCCAACCCAAAATTTCTACTAGGAGAAGAAAATTTATACCATTTGAGCTGTAATTCATTGGCTAATAAGTATCAAGTGTATTGCTAAATGATGAGCTAAATAACAATTTATTATTTATTTCTCCGAGGATAGTTGACATCATTTATGACTTCCCTATCTATTTATGGGTTTTTTTTTGTGTGAAAATGCATTTAAAAAAGTTAATTGCATAAATTTATTAAATAAAATACTACTTATTTAACTGAATCGTTTGGTATAATACATAACATATTCGTCTTACTTATATTTTTATATGAAAATTATTTTAATAAATTTTATGTGAATACTTATTCTGTTATTGTATTTTATATTTTACATATAAAAAATTGAAAGAGCCATAAATTAAAACTTTTTTTTGTCCATGCCATAAATTAAATTTGAGTAAAATAATTGAACAGGTAAAGGAGTGTTTTTTTAAAAGTTATTTTTGGGTTAGAATCTCGTACAAAATTAAGCCCAGTTAACCTGAGATGGTCCAGCCAAGAGAATATCCGTAATTCCGTATCGTAATACAGATAGCTCACCACATAAAGGGCTTCAGGCCCTCTACGTCGGGTCTGGTTTTCCTTGCTGCTCTTTCTGGAATTTTTTTTGGGCCTGATGCCCTGATCTTTTATTTATTCTTCATAAAATTATAAAAACAAAAAAAATATTACAAATAAAAACAAAAATAATGTGTTTGGTACTTTGGTTCATATTTTCATTGTTTATTTATTTTTAGTTTTTTTTTGTTTCTACAATTTTCTAAATAAAAACAAAATTTTCTTATTTTTAATGTTGAAAATAAAAAACTTAATTTGTTTCTGTCTACTCCTTCTCATCCTCACTGGTGCTGGTGTATTATACAGGCAAAAAAGAATCTATGCTGGTGCGTATTATAGAAATAGACGTAAACTAATTAGATTGGTTAAAATGATATTTATTTTAATCTCTTAATTAGGGGTTTTAATAAAATTAATATTTTTCTCAGGTAATAAAACAGAAAACCCAAAATTCGCCTATAACAGTATAACGTATTTCAAAAGAAATCTCGTATAAGGGAGTCTAGAGCGCTGTCTTTCTAGGAAATTAACTTTAATTTCTTCGATCTCAACATGATAAAATAATTTCAGATCCTTCATATCCGATTATGTCACATGAAGAGGAGAAATTGTCAAAAGCTTCATTCATTGTTATTTATTATTTCCCAAAAAGCTACCTTAAAAGTTCAAACTACAAAGTTATATATACCAGTAGGTTACTAAAAGTTCATCCTCAATAATTCCAATTATATATTATTAATTAATTAATTAATTAATTAATATGTTCTAAAACAAAGGAAATATATGTATTTCTAGTGTAGTATGTTGGCTAGTTGCACACAATAATGACATCGTATGTGGAATATTTGAAAAGCGACAAAAGCATTATTGGTATAATTGTTATTGGTGATAAGAAAAAAACTTGATAAAAGATGACACTAGAAATCTAATTAACTAGCTTACTATATTTTCTTTCTTTTATTTATTTCTTTATTTCATATATATCTATAGCCAGAAAAATATTGTAACTTTCGGTTTCATATACTTATCAGTTACCACTGTATATGTGTCTACAAACTTGGAATTATGTTAGCTTGCATATGAATAGGTCAACATTCATAGTGATATGGTGGGATCCTCTCACATTTTGATAGAAGAAAATTATGTTAGAGTAGATAAATTTCTCACATTTTCAGATATCCTTTATTATGTGTTGTTCTCTTTATTAGAATAATCCCGCTTTCAATAGATATAAGTTTCAACTTTTAGATTAAGACACTACAGTATAGTAGTTAAACTCTATTGTACTCTAATTAATGGTACTTAAATGGAAATAAATGTTGTTTTAAGAAAATATATAATTACTGAAGCCACAAAGCGTTAAATCAATTATCAACTTGCAATCTTGTCATAAATTATATTTTGACGAACCTTATTAGAACCATTTTTCAACAGACACACAAATAATTGAAATTGATGTCAATGGTTCGGTGGTGCTGTTTTTTTTTTTTTTTGTTATCATAAAATAATATTTTTATACATCATGACGAAATGTGATCATAAATTAATTAATATAAAAATATCACCCTTTCATTAACCAAATTATACTAATTTATCATAAAACAAAACTACTGGAATCAGCTGGTCTAATTTTCATCTTAGAATCCTCCATGCATTTTTTTTTTATGAAGATGAAGATGCAACGTAACTAGTAGTGCTTGAAAGGGAGAGGGAACGTTGGGTGGCCATAAATTTTGAAGAGGGACACACTTTCAAATGATTGCTGAAAAACCTCAGAAATAATAAAGCTCCGGTAGTGGTGGCATGGTCAACTGTTGTGTCACTTCTTGAATAATAACAATAATGCAATGTGATTGTGGTTCAAACTTCAAACTCTTCAGCCCATTGAAGGATCTATGTGTTATGGTGTGGGGGCAAGTGCCCCATTGGATTTTGATAATTTTACAAGTACTAAGTAGTAATAAATTTTACTTGCCCCCACTAAAAAATTAGATTTGCCCCCACTGTCTTGTTAGACTATTTTTATCCTAAGGAGTCGACTCATAATCGTAAAGGAGATGAAATTTTAAACAAATATGCTATATACATATTAAAAATTATCTATTAGATTAGTTATATTATATATAAATACATATATTATTTAATTTATTTTTTATATATATTTTGTATTTATATGGGTTATATTAGGTGTACACCAAAATCAACCACTATATATAATATGCGTCGAAATGCAAAATACATATATAATTAATTCATTTTTAGTGTATTTTATATTTTAACACGTATTATATGCTGATGATTGAATTTGATGTACAAATAAAATTGTTACTATATTTAATATACATTCTACACATATAATTGATTTTTTGTGTAGCTAAAACATGATCGATTTTTAAATTTTTTTAAATATATATATATATATATATATATATATATATATATATTTAATCGTATTGATAATAAAAAGATTATTTATTTATTTTTAAATATAAAATTTAGAAGAATGAAATTGTAAATTATATTTTATGATTTACATTATTATTTTGTGTTTTAATTTATTAGTTAGATAATTTAAAGATTAAACATATTTTATAATAAATATATATATATATATATATATATATTTTGATCCCACTATCAAAATTTTTTGAATCCGTCGCTCCTTCAGCCAATGGATGGCACGATTGAAAATCTACTTGTGTTTGTCTTTATAACACCAAGCTAAGCTACATTGCACACTACTACTACTACTTTCTTTGGTTTGGATCTTTTATGTTGATTCAACTTGCACTTCCAAACACATACATTTTGGTATTAAATTTTCGCATGGCCACACGATATTAATTATTATATTTGTTTTATGTCTCTTTACACAAACTCTTTCAGATTTGCATGAATATATTTATATGCTTTTTTTTTAATTATTTATGATTTTTTTTTTGGAATCAATAATTTTCATCGAACTTTTAAGTCTTTTAAGGTATATATATCACATCATGAAGAAAAACACATGAATTATATTTTTCAGAAAGATATATATGATTATTTTGAAAATATTTATGTCTTGATATTGATTATACAATAATTTGTCCAAAATAAGAAAGAAACAGATCAACATCATGAACGGTACCAGCTAGATAGGACATAGGAGGGAATAGTAGAATGGCATGCAACATTATCACTACTCATCTTCCATGCTTCCTTGGTGCAATGGAGAATAATGTGGGAGCCACCTCTCCTTTTTGTTTGGATATTGGGGTGGTGGCAATACAAACTCTAATATCTATACACATACACATCATGTACCAAGTGCGGTGTTGTTTTCATGTTGCAATGTTATCTCCAATTTGACCACCATTATATATGTAAGACATTAATCTTCACGACATTATCACCGAAAAGCTTCTGCAGAAAAAAGGTTTATTTTATCCACACGACACCACCACATACAAACCACAAATCAAATGGTTCTCTCATAAGTCATAACAAATCCTATGCTTGCATTTAAAACTAATATGAGAGACTCAAAACTTGTCAGAATTTATTTAAATCAAGCATGTGATTATGATTACACATATATATGCACAAATAGAATAGCATTCATCAGGAATACAATGCCACCCCTACAGGCCCACACTATATTATATGCTTACATTTTTGCCGTATATAATAAGGAAACAACTTTACAAGTCACAACTTACAACCAACCCAAGCAATATTAATAGTACAAACTAAAATGGAAATTAAGCAAATCAAAATAAGTCATCTAAGTCTGTTTGCTACAATATAGTTTCAGAATTTAAATACAGATATATTAAAAGACACAAGAAAGAAATCAATATAAGAATAAGTAAAATATATTTTTGTTTCTGATGAGACTTCATTTTTGTCTCATGCATTTTTTACTTATCCAAAAATTAGAGAGAATAGAAACAAAGAGGAGTTTGTTTCTGTTATCTTAATATATCTGTATTTTGTGTTCTGAAACATGCATCAAACAGTGGTTTTAGCTTAACTATTTGTTGTCCTGGTTTTTTGAATCAGAGCTAAGAGGGCTCCTTCCCAGGTTTGCCAACCTTACTTCTCTAGCCATTGGACTGTGAGGACCTCTTATGCCGGTCCGAGGACTGTGCTCGGCCGAGAGCTCGCCTCGCCGAGAATTGAAGGACAGCCTGGGGCTCTGGAGGCTTTTGAGATCATTCGCAGGAGTTGGAGTTGAGCTTGTGATCTTAGTACTGTTAGTGCGCCTAAACTCGCCACGGCTTCTTGTTATAACTTCATCTAAGATTTCACCTTCACCAATTTGAGAAGCACCAGCTCCAAACTCTGATTGCTGTATTATGTTACATAAAATGAGTAAGTGTGCATGAAAATGTGCCAAGTGTGACATGTTTTGATGAGAAAGAAATGCATGAATCTTACTGTTGCAAGGTTATATGGTAAAGCAGTTTGTTCTTCATATGATGCTGCATCCAAGTCTTGAAGGTGTGGACCTTTGAAAAATCTTGGGAGAAAGTACTGTCTTACAGGAACTAAGAGCATGATCATCATTGGGAACATGACACCAGCAATAGGAACCCAAGTTAGTCCAAAGCATATAAGAAGATAAAGAGTTTGGAAGATGGTGAATGTTGCAACTGTCTTGAATGGTACTGTTTCCACAAATGTAGCATGGTAATCCTCAAGAACCCTGCATAAACAAGAGGAAATTTCACAATTGTCCTGAAAGTATGTACCAAAATTTCAACATAAGATAGATTATAGATATGTACTTGTATCTTCTGCTAGGTGCAGTGAAGAGAAGAAGGATCCTCTCCCAGAACTGGTTTCCTGGCAAACTTTCAATGGCCATGAAGGCGAAGTAGCCCCAAAGGACAGAGGTTGGAATCTTCTTGAGTAAAGGCATGGCTGCCACGCATCCTCCCACCATTGTTGCTTGAAGCAAGTTACTGAGACGTTGTTCCTTTACCTCAACAGGAAGCAAGTCATCTATTTCTTTCTCAACATCAAATAGAGTCTCATCCACTGGTGCATCCATGTTTCCCATGCTGGTAGCTGCTTGAATTGTTGATTCTTTCAGTTCCTTTAGTCCTTGTACCTGATCAGTCATCACAACATGCTACAAATTATTCACTGTCAAAACGTTACATGATTATTGAAACTCAAATGAATACTTACTCTAGCAGAAGGATCTTGGTAAACAAGAGGTGTCTGCATTTGGTGATAGGCTTCTTGCATATTACCATACAACTGTCCTAAACTAGCATTCTTTCTGATACTTTTTTGCGCCGTTGCAACCAATCTGTTTCGAAGCAACTGCATAACATTTTTTGGTGAGTTACATTATATGTTGATAAATCATCATCAATGATCATACACCTATGATTTGATTTACCTGATGTTTAAGAGTTGCAAGACTCTTTGTGTGCATTGGTGATTGTGGTATGACTCCATTTGCAGGAGGTATTCCAATAAGGCCACACATTAAGGTCTGAAAATTATATTTAACACAAAAAGATGAGAATTTACCATTACTAAAGAAAGAATTAACCAAACAATTTCACATGAAAAAAGTTGCATATACCAAGAACCCCAAAAGGAGCAAATCATAATGGTAAGAAGATGGTTTTCTCAAATTGAACTCGTTCTGCTGTGCAAGCTGGGATGCAACACTATGATCAAAGTAATAAAGCACTGCTATCATGGTTGCTGGGATAAATGCTCCAATTATGTAGACCACAGGAACTTGTACCATATCCTGTCACATAATAACAAATCAATCAATATATTTATTCTCAAACAGATTCTATCATGTTTGATTTGGACTTTATAGAGCTAGTAATGCAGAATCTACACATACCTTAATGACAGTCCAATTCTCATATGCACCAGGTGACCATGGATTTGGGCTGAAGAGGCGCCTTGGGATACCACTTGGAACACTTGAAGATGGTATGTATGACACACCAGTCCAAACTAGGACCATAAGTGGCACACCATAATCTGCTATTAAGCTCCTAATCCAACCTGCAACAACAACACTAACAAAATTAATTACTTGGCAATTAAGTAGCTAGGTGGTAGGCATATTATTATGATATGAGAAGCACTACTACTCAGTACTTACCACTACCATAGCGCCATGATCTGGCTTTTCTGCTTTTCAATGCAGTGATAAGAAGGCCAAATGAAAGGACTAATGCAAACATGCCATTAGCAAACCTCCATGAAGGTAAGAATTGTATTGCCTTGGGATTCTGCCTTTGTGGTATACGATACTCATCCACCAGACCCTGTCACATTGATGATGACACTTTTAGCATGTTATTCATATGTTAAGATGATGATTAATTAAAGTTGCATTGAGATAGTAAGTAATAATGTTAATTACTTTGATAGCTTGCTGCATGAAGAGCATTGCAATGAGAAGGCCAAACAACTCTCCTGCAATTCTAGTGAACCTATTGATAATGGAGCAAGCTCCAAGGATTGCCAGCAAGAAGAGCAAGAGTGCAGTCCAGACACAAACCCAGCCAGTCCATGCTAGAAAGAGTTCCCTGCCCAACTCAGGCCTCTCCTTAGCAAAATTGAACATGAAAGTGTACATGATTACAGTGGGCTCAGCCACACCCAATATCAATAAAGGTTGACCACCAATGAGTGAGTGTATGATGCCACATATTGAAGTTGAAGCCAATGTTTGAACAGCAGTTAGAACACCATCTGTGTCTCGCTCTAGTTGCTCACCAAATGAAATGACAGGGATTGCAGATGCGAAGAATATGTATGTGGTGGGGGCCCAGATCCTGAGACAATTAAAAGATAACAGCCTATATAACTATAGGAACACATTTATTAAAATAATAGTAATAATGAATGAATGAATGAATGAATATACCTCAAGCCAGCTTTGATTCCACCAGTCCAATCTTGCTTATAGCACATCAACCTTCCTCTGAGATCATTCTTGATACCTTCAAATGGTACAAATGTTTCTTCCATTCTTGATTGAGCTAGTAGTAGTCTTAATATGAGATATTATTATGAGTTATGAGCATCTATTTGGATGCCATTGAAGAAGAAGAAGAAAGCAAATAAGGGAGGGAGAAGTGCAGGCTGGCAGTGGGAGTGGGGAGATTGAATGAATGTAGCCAAGAAGAAGCCAGCTGTAATGCCTGGGAATTGGACTCTTTTTTTATTTTCTCATCTCACATCAAACAATGTGAGCGGTGGATCACTATTTATAACCTTTTTTTTTTTTCTTTTATAAAAAAAGAAAAAGAAAAGGAGCTTCTGTAATTCTGAAAATTGTGAATTGTGTATATCACCTTCAATCATCAATGCCCATTCCAAAATTTTCAATCTTTTTTTAAAGAAAATAAAGTCACTTGCCTGGACCCACACTGTATATGTGCCAATTGGGATTCTTCAATTCAATCTACGTCTAAATTATTTATAAAACAAAAATTGGGTCTTTTTATTTTTTAACCACACTATGTTACTCGAGCCATGTGGTCAATTATATTTCTCCAAGACTAAGATGATGTTTTAATATATCTTGTGGGAACTGGTAAAAAACCTTTTTCAGTTTTACCATAACATATCTTTAACATCTCAAAGCTAATAATTATTAATTATATAATAAAGTGTCAAATTCTATAATAAGAACTAATATAATAACCCATATGGTATACAACCAAGAAAGGGAAAAAACCCTAATAATAATAATAATAATAATGCCTCGTTGAGTAAATAGCAACCCATATTGATGACTTTAATTTCTTATTTACTCTTTATATTCATATCCACTACAAACTACCTTCTTGGAGGGTCCATTTCATTGACTAGAGAAAAACGCAACCAGGCAGCATTATTAAAGATTAAGATATAAAATCATGCACCCACAAAAAGATATATATAAAAGTAGTTAAGTTCCAAAATATTATTTAATCCTCTAAAAAGTTATACAAGATGTTTTAGTCAACAAATGTAAATGAATTTTAACCTTATATATATGTGATTATTGATAAATGCCACATTACATTAGCCCATGTGATTCTAACGATTGACAACTCATGTATAAATATGAGAGAGAGAGAGATATTTGATACAGGGAATTAGCCTTATTATCAGGAGAAGCATGCTACTTAATTTAATGGTTTATTTGTCTTGCGTATACATATAATTGATTCAAGGGACAAGACTTAACATCAATCTGTTTTTTGATCGTATGTGATGTAACCATTGACTTCGAATAATACATCTTGCTGATTTAAAGAAGAAAAACAAAATAATAATGGCAAAAAAGAAAATAAAAAGGGACAAAAATAGAGGTCATTTCCCACTACATGCATTTACAATGTGTTAAAAAAGAACAAGTCAACGACCTATTAGTAGGTCCAAAATATATAGAGCACGTATATACTATTGCATGAATTATAAAACTTAATTATAGCCAAAACTCTAGCTTATTAATTATTATACGCAAGTATGTATTATTACAGTATTTGTATAAGCAAACAACTCTTACTGTCTTACATCATCCAATGGTAATTTAATCTTTTTTTTATAAAAAAAAAGTTATATTATCGAGAATTAATTTCTGATGAATAATTATATCCATAAAAAGATGAATTGAATATGTGTAAATTGCATGTATAAAAAAATGAATTGCAGTGTCCTTTTTTTCTTTTTGGCCTTTTGGACGTGCATTATAGTGTATGCTTCGAAGTTGGAGAAATATGATAATGACAGAACTACGTGGATGAGCATATAATAACACTGTTGTATTTGTATTTATCATGAGGATCATACGTAGGATAATATATAAAGAAGGGAGAGGGTACATCGCACACACATACATAATGTTTCAGAATGTTGCATCATGGTAAGGCATGGACCAATGGCTGCTTTTTATGAATAAAGTAGTACCATTATAATTTATTTTATTAACATATATTATATTAGCTTAGTATAGCAGTAGGTTATATTAATATGAGTTATTCTAAATGTATATATTTTCAGCCACTAATTTCGGCCACTGTATTTATATATGTATAAATAAAAAAATACAAAATTTTAAAAAATAATTTCACTCTCACGTTAATGTACGCGCTCTTTCCATTCCTCGTAAGTCACACAGGATCTATCCAAACCATCCCCTCTTCCATTATCATTTCTGACACGCGCTACCGCATCTTTTTTTCACTTCTTGCACCGTGTTTTGTTATAAAAAAAATATTGAATTATACTCAAACAAATTTGCTTCACTATTTTTTATATTTTTATCATTTAAAGAAGTGCAGCTTGTGAGCTTCTTTTCCTTATTTTTTCTTATACTTACTTTAATTTCAGCTTATTATTATTTTTTTTTAATCTTATAATTTTATTATCGGACTTTAATTTTATAATTCTATAGGTCTAGTTTGTATAAATAAAGATTTTGATATTTGATTTAAGCTCAAATATTTGATTATATTTAGATTTTAAATTACGATTTGAAGTGATTTTAATTACTTTTTTAATTTTAGTTTAAATTTTTAAGTTTGATTATTATCTTTAACGTATTTGATTATAACTGCATTTTAAAGTATGATTTGAACTAAGTTTGATTATAATATAATTTGTTAATTTTGATTTGAATTTTTGAATGTAAATATAGATATGAATAAGTTTGATTACAATCGAATTTTTGAAGTATGATTTGTAATGTGTTTGATTATAATAGAATTTTTGAATTATAAGTTTAATTATAATTGGGTTTTAAAGTTTGATTATAATTATACTTTAAAGTATGATTTGAAATGTGTTTGATTATAATTTATAAATGTAAAGTAAAACTTTTTCAAATAATTTTTTATACTTTTAGATTTGATTATTATTCTAAATCCGTTTGATTATAAATATAATTAAATTTTATAATAAATTTTGAAAGGAATTTATTATAATTTTATTATAACATTATAATTATATAAATAACTTTGTGCCAAAAAGCGATTATAGCAACTTTAATAGAATGAGACAGAACGTAAAAAAGAAAAATAAAACATGTATAAAAATTTTCACTAAAACAAATCCAACTAATCAAATATAATAGATTTGCTTTTATATTTCATCGCTAACATATAAAATCTTTCAAAACAAACATTAAGTAAAAAGAACAATTTATTGAAGTGAGAGAAGAAAAAATAATATTATGTTGAAGGAAAACACCGAAAATACAAAAAAAAAAAAAAGTGAACAACACGTAGAAGAAAGCGTCACAGCAAATGTAGCATGCAACGTAAAAGAAAAAACGCAGAGTTGCAATTATAAATTGAGTTTTTTATTGGTGAAAGGTATATAAGTGTTAAATGGTTTTGTTATAGCGCGTGAAGAATTTATTAAGTAGATGATGTATATTGTATTTATATATGTATAATAATATTTATATACATGGTGACTGATTTTGGTGTGCAAATAGAATTATTGTATTAATATATGTGATAATGATGAAAAAGGCTCATCCCTCATGCAGGAGCATATACATGGCCGCTTAACCCGCCAATTCTCAGTCACCAACCAATACCATATACTTCTAATAATAAAGAGAGATATGATTAATTTGCAACTTGACAATATCTGCTCATATTTAATTATGATATGATGTATGAGATGTTTTTTTAATTTCTTCCCTTAAACTGTCAAACTTGGTGACTTTTTATGCATATGCCGGTGATCTTTAATTTGGGGCCTAATAATATTAATTCATTGCCGATGGTGATGTTCTGCTGCCCAACCTTCTTGCATTATTCTCTGCAAAATCCTATTATATACTATATCTGGCCATGGTTAATAATTAAGAAATTAAAGAAGTTGCTGACTTGTATTAATTAAACTAAAAGAAAAATAATTGGAACTATTTAATATATAAGTAATTCTTCTTATTATATATTAGTATTGCATTATTGTATGTTTACTTTGTATTTGGTGCGTACGTAGGGCTCACAACCCACCCTGTATGAGGAGTGGTGTGCGGACACTAAACCTAGCCAAGACGTCATCTAATTATTTTAGTGTTTTATTATATATTTAGCATTTTTACAATAATATTTGTTGAGCAATCAATATATATATATATTTAAATAAACAATTATTTTAGTGTCCTAGTGAACGTGTGCTTCTTTTAAACCGTTGTTTAATGTTTAGTTCTTTGAGAACTCAACTCTAATAATCTTGAATGTATATCACCAAATAGATTAAAAATTAATTCATCATAAATTTAAATTTTGTTTAAAAGTTTATTACTGATCGTTAAAATCTTATTCTACATACAAAATCAGATTTTAGGATATAAATAGATGAGAGTGAGTGAGAATATAGTATATTCTTGTATATTTAATTATCCTATTTGAAAACTATATTTCTTATGTCATAAGTAGTTTGGGTTGCTTAAATGTTTAACTAATTTCAAATTCGAATCTTGAAGATGACATGTATGTAAAAGGAGTTGTGGTCACGTTAAATTCCTAAAAAGAACACTCAATAAAATATAAGTGATTAATCTGAATCTGCCAAATCTAGAATACTCTCTTAAATTTTTTTTCCAATTGTGGGCTTCTTGTTATTGGGCTGTATTTAGTAATGTTTATTAAACCTGTTAAGAGGAAATGAATGACAAAGATAGAGAGAGAAAAAAAAAAAAAGCACTAGAAAAAAATAAAGTAAGAAAATAAAAATATAAGCGACCTAGAAACTTCTTTAAATCTTACATTAAACTTAATCAGATAGAAAATGTTTATGGCACAACCAAGCTAGCTAGTATAGCTAATATATCTGGAAGTTTAATTGAAACCTTGTACCGCACTATCCTAGTAACCTCATCACTTTATGTCTTGTTTATTGTTTCTTTTGTTCAAAGCGTTACGCAATACGCATTATCGTTAAGAATCTAAGAATTTTGTTATTGATAATAACATTGTTGACTTAAACATAATAATAATATATAGAAGCAATCATGCATGAACCTCAATTGAAGCTAGCGTTGCAGAAAAATACTTTTTTACATTATTGTTCATCATTATTATTATCATTATATGCAAATGCATATATATGTATTTTTTCTGTACACTTTTAAGACAAACTGTACTCTTGAATAAAGAAAATAAATAATGGAACTTACATGCATTATTGCTTACACCTACCATAATTAAGGTGTTAAGGGAAGGTTTATACGAACCAAAATCTTGCTCTACATATATAAAGTAGTTTTGTTCCATCATTGCTATAGGCTTGAAATGATTTTGTCGACCACCAAACTTTATATTCTTTCTCATGATTGAAGGTTTCTTTGGAAAATAATAAGCTAGCTAGAAACATATAAACTGTCAATAAAAGGCGATAGCATCACCACATATTCAATGTGAAATTCATACCATTGACGAAGTGGTAGGCCCATTCCATTGTGTGATCGCTAATTCATTTAACGGGAAACTTTCTCATTGAAATTTGCCATATAATTAACAACCCTTTTGGCGATCATTTTATTTTGTTGTGTATATGTAATACTAAAAGTGAGTAAACTATAATTGTGTCACCATATTGCTCTATAAGCCTCATTTATCAACGCTATCATCAAGAGAATGCAATATCACATATTCACATTCAATTCACAGGAAAAAGAAAAACGAATTCAATTATATAGTAAGTCCCGATCTTATTTAAACATCACACAGTACAATTAATACAGTATTTGTATTTATTTTTGATTGGTGATTGGTGGAGGCAATTACAGACAAAATTGTACTAAAAAAAGCAGGAAAAAAAACCTAATTAAGCATGCAATTGGGAGCTATAATGGAAGGCGTAAAAAAGTGGTATAATATAAGGTTAAGCCTTGGTAGTTAGTTGGTAGGTAGAAGAATACAAATACATGGGTAGTAGTAGTGCGCCTTGGTGATGATAAAGTATAATTATAATAGTGTCTGTACTTTAATGTAATTTGGCAGTTCCCATTTCCCACTATAGCCTCACCGCCACAGCATTATTATTAAGTCAAATGAATCCTTCTATCCAATGCCGTTGAGTTTTAATTTGTAGCATATACAGCAGGCTGGCTGCAAGTTAAGTTGCTTCATTCATTCAACATTACATCTTTAATTTGATGATGGATATTCGGATTTGTTTACTTTACAAAGTGTTATAGTGATTACAGACTAGACTGGGGATTGGAGTGGCTACCATTGTTTCAACCAAAATTTTATGATAAATAAATCACGCTCCTAAATTCAGTTCCCCTTTACATTATTGTCAACTACTTCAGCCTGGTGATAATCATTATCACTAAACGCAATACCAAGCCTTCGTGTATCGTGTGTGGCTTATATTTCACTTATAATTAAAGTTAAAACAATAAGGAAAGCTCCACTTAATATGATGAATGATTATGTATATGCCAAAAAGCACCCTAAAAATATTCCTTTCTTGAAAAAAGAGGAATACATACTACGTCTCGTTAGATAAATATTCAAGCAAACACAGTTGAAGTAATTTTTCACATATGATATTTTTTTGGTCATGTTATTTAATAAACATGCTTAAGACTTTCTTGCCAATATCATTTTTTGTGACAAGTTCGGTAGCAGTAACTACGTAAATTACATAGCGTTGACCAGTCCCAACTTTTTTGGTAACATTGTTTGTCTGTATCTGTTTGGTTGTGCCCTTAAGTCCGAACCTCAACCACACAAGCAAATAGGGATTGGATTGAATCCTATCCTGTAATAATAATAATTCATGCCACTGCCATATATACCCTACAATGATATCCATTTGAAAGCAAGCTATGGTAGAACAGTGATTCCATCATATTTGCAGTCACACAATACATCAACCCTGACCCTCCCCTCCCAATTTTATTATCACTTATTTTGACTTCCTATGTGTTAAGTTTTGAAGTTTAGTGGATTATTATATGAACCTTCAAGTAAAGTTCTTTAACTCTTTTATGTGATGTCATAATAATAATAATAATAACAACAATAAAAGCAGTCCAAGATGACTTTATGTATTTATTGAGCCCATGTGAAATGTGATCTGATCTGCTTATTATGCGTGCTTCTCTGCAAAGAAAAGTATTTACTGAAAATGATACAAGCAGCATTGACTCCTCATCACCACTGTATGAGATCGATCACATTGATTGAAATGCATTGCACCACCTATTCCATATAAAGTGATTGCACTCACTCATTCATCACATGACCTAGTTTATTGATTTCTGGCAATAGTTGACTCAATAATATTCCAGCAATTAGGCAGTGACATTGATGACTTTTGGGGATTTTCAAGTTAGATATATGCTGCTACGCCTAGCTACGTACATTACCTTAATTACCAGCAAATGAAAAGAGCTTTTCGGAATTGCAAACAAAGAAAGAGTCCTTTCTTTTGCTGAGTGAAGTAGTACTGACAAGATACAAATCATACTTGTTGTTACACTGCTTGCCACCACTCCATTCAATTTTATTTTATTTTTCAAATATATTGATATTAATAAGCTCCTTAATCACCTTATTATACAGTAAGGTATTTGATTACCACATGATATATCACTTAAGATCATTGAATACATTTATTTTTCAAGTAACATACATAGGACGGTAATTGCTTTCATGACCCTCATAAACTGATAAAGTTAGTCAAGCAAACTACAAGTGAATTTACCATCTGAGACACACAGCTTCTCTGCTTTTGTCACAGCATCAAGAGGAAGAGGGGCAAAGCTTCGAGAAGGCCCATAGAAATGAGGGAAGCTGTTTGTGCCATCCACAACTTCATATATCAAACCATCTCCAAGCTGCAATTACCAATTTCACTTTAGATTCATCTTCCAATGCCTTAATCAGAATATATACTAGTGCCTCTATGTCAAACCTTTTTAGCATCAATCTGAAGCAGGTAGAGTTCCAAAGTGGTGTTGGTGAAAAAATTCTCTAGCGTGGACCGAACCTAAAACATTCATATCATCATACAATTTAATTTATGACTCGCATCTAACATAATAACTTTGAAATTTCTAATCTCAACTAAATTAAAATTATATCAAGAGAGAACCTGATTGAGCTTGCTGAGATGGATGAAACCAGAAGACTTGTCGAGGTCGCCACCGGAAATGGATCCATTGCTTTGTAACACCTCCCACTCCTTCGCTGTGCTTATTCTGTACACGAATTCCTCCTCCATCCTCAAACTCGAACAACCTCCACCAACCAATCTCAAATTCTCAAGTAGTCAACACTCAACTCCCTACTCTCCCCTTGGGCCTGGCCCATTTAAAACTGGCTTCTTCTTGTTGGGCTGGAGGCCCATTTATTACTCTAAGGAATTGGAAATTTGGAATCGAATACTCACGTGTCTTATCAATTTTCATTTTAACCGCCCTCGGTTTGGAACGCCAGGCGTTAACGTCGAAGCTCAGTGAGACTGTGAGAGTGAGAGACACAGAGAAGAAGAAGCGATGGCTGCGATCACGAGAACGCACTCGTTTGGCACTCCGAGTTTTCAGCTGAGAGAAGCTCACTTGCGTCTTGCAGGTTACAGCGCTATCCCTACGCGCTTCCGAGACTCTGATCGGAACGTGGTTCTCACGCGCAGAGCTGGAAATGCCGCCGGGATTCTTCCCATAATCAGGGCTAAGACTTCCTCAGGTACGAATCCATGCAGAAATGGACGAAAAATCTTCTCTATTCACAAATTCTAAGAATGAAACTGTTGTTCTATTGCTAAATCTGTTTGTTGCTTATTCTCTATTT
Organism: Stylosanthes scabra; assembly: GCA_036250425.1. Lineage (NCBI taxonomy): Eukaryota > Viridiplantae > Streptophyta > Magnoliopsida > Fabales > Fabaceae > Stylosanthes > Stylosanthes scabra. The sequence goes on along the minus strand of JASCZI010151067.1, from coordinate 174,630 downwards.
CTTTCTCTGTGGCAGTGCCGGAGTATGTTCCAGATTCCAATTTCTACAAAGTGGAAGCCATTCTTAGGTTATAACCTTCTCTCTCTCATGTTCATGGAAGAGATTTACGCTCTACTCGTTTAGCATGAATG
>JASCZI010151067.1:143161-174489 GCA_036250425.1 Stylosanthes scabra | reverse complement strand
GCTACGTGTTTATGTCTTAGCTGCGTTTGTTTTAAGCTGTCAATTGTCCTATGCAACAGGCCATGGCGGATCCCTATCGTTTCTTCGGTGAGACATCTTCATCTTTATATCTCTGCAATGCGATATAGATCTTGTTATTTCCGCTGCATTACATATAGATATGCATTATCACCTCAACTCTTCACTTTGATACCGATGCATTTTAATGTTGAGCTTAGTAAACATTGTACACGATACTTGTTATTGTTACTAACATTTTGGATCTAAAGAATTGAAAATACTGCCATGATTTCTCAGTACCTGCCTATTGATACAGGATAGTTAGTCATTGTGTTAGAAGTTGTTCTTGCAGTTATGTTAGTTACAGTTAGAACAAACCTACTTCCAGGTTTCATGCACATTTAAATTTGAGCTTAATTTATTTGTAATGCAGCCTGTTGTATATTAAGCACATACTGATGTACATAATTTTGACTTGCGATTTCATATTTTCACATTCAAGATTCCTGTCCCAATTTTCTGAGTTAGCTCTCTGCTCCGAGTTTCTTCAGCAATTTACCATGTTTTCATATGTATAGAACGGGGTCAGCTTGGTTATGCTTTTCTGACTATAGTTAGAAAATAGCAACTACCTTCTCAAACTATTGGTTTCATCAAATATTGCTTGTATGCTTTTCATTTCAGTGGCATTTTGCTGTTAGATTTACTAAGCTTATTGAGCTGTGACATGGCTGGTTCGTGTTTTTCTTCTTCTTAATGTGAAAGGCATTGTTGAAAATGGGAATTCGCGGAGTCACTGTGTCTGATGCTAGGGGCTTTGGTGCTCAGGGTGGTTCAAAGGAGAGGCAAGGAGGTGAGTTTGCAGCTGACTACAATGAAAATGTGTCTCCCTAATGTCTGCAGCTTAGTTGTTTATACCCAAACTGTTCATTAAGGTTGAGTTTGAAATAGCTGATTTTATGCTATGTAAATATATGTTACTTTACTAAATTGAATGTCTGTGTGATTGTTTAGGCCTGTCTGACCAATATACGTCTATTGTGTTCTATGTTTGTAATTGTGGTTAATGTACTGTGCATTTATACATACAAGTCACCTGTCACTTAAGGGAAACGTGTTTGTACAGGCTCTGAATTTTCTGAAGACAGTTTTATTCCCAAAGTCAAGATGGAAGTAGTGGTGAGGAAGGACCAGGTATGTAGACATTTGGCGGGCATTGTAATCTACTATATACTTCTCTTGTTAATGGAATTTTGTAGGAAGGGAAAGGGAGAAAAACTTCTCAAATCTCAATTATTTGATGTTTTCAATTGCATCAATAATCTCTGGACATAAAAAAGAATCTTCATTTCTGCACCGTCTCTGATTATTGTATATGATGCATGTTCATAGGTTGAGGATGTAATAGACAAAATTATTGAGGAGGCAAGGACTGGAGAGATTGGTGATGGCAAGATATTCTGTAAGATTGAACCTAGAAGCTTTCTTTAACTTGCATGTTTGCATCACAATTGCATGAAGTTCTTATTCTGAAAAGGAGGGAATAAGAACACTATAATGAAATGTCAAGATTCATTAACTTGATTTAATATAGCATCAATTTGGTCTTGAACTCATAAGTACTAACATGATTGGTTAATTTTGCAGTGATTCCTGTCTCAGATGTTATAAGAGTTCGCACAGGTAATCCATTCACTTCATGGAAAAAGAAAATAAAAAAAATTAAATACCCGTTTGTGCAGTCATTGTATCTCTCCATACTTTGTGAATTTTACAGGTGAGCGTGGGGAACAAGCTGAGAGGATGGCTGGGGGCCGCAGTGACATGTCTTCTGCTGTATAAACTGGTTAAAATCAATATCAGCATTTAGCCATCTGCCATTTGGTGTTCATATGACTTTTAATCTCGTCCCCATTGTCATTTTCCCTTTGTGGGGCTGATTTCAGTGCCTTGCACCTTTAGATGGTTTGCAATTAGCTGTAAGAAGATGCGTGTGTAGTTGTTGTTACTTGCGTAGTCAAGACAGTTGTGAATGATAATAAATAAATGCCAATTTGTTAAGATAGTAGTAATAACTGATAACGAAGATGCAGCAACCTGCTGATCAAATTAATAATTGGTGACTAATGAATCGGAGCTTAAACAAAGCTAACCTGGTGGGCACAACCCATAACTTGATTATTCTCCCCCATCGACTACAAAACAATATTACTATAGAAAACGTTAATCGGTTCAAAGCTAATTTCTACCTAATGTGTACTATATAACATGATATGCTTTCATTGACAAATTAAGTGAACCAAATATTTCTTGCTAAAGGTATTAGTTAACAGAAATTACAGAGTATTTGATAAGAGATAATAGATTGAAAATTTTAAAAATTTTCAATCTATTATCCATGCATTGAAATTTTAAAAAAAAATTATACTTTTTCTATAAAAAAAAATTGCTTGCCGTTAATTCACTAAATTAAAATAAAAGATGAAAGCATCATATGTTTGGAATATACAAAATAGACGATAAAGAAAGTAATGTAGACAATTCTACAGTAACTCATTGCGAAATTTTATTTAAATATTATTTACAATATTGTAAATTCAAATATTTTATAGATATAACAAAGAAAAAGCAGTAATTACTTTACTTTGCATTTATTTATATAAAATAAATATTAAATAGATTAAAATTTAAAAGATAACGATGATATGAGGGTTCATAATTCAAATGGTACATTTTAGATGTAGGTATAAATAAGCAAAACGAAGTTTCACGGGGCCATAATCAAAGGAATTAGCAAGGGATCGATCGGGTCCTGTGTTCTCCTTCCTGCATTTTTGCAAACGCACCAAAATCCATATACAAGAACAGATCTCGGCTCAGCTCATTCGAATTGCTCTGTTTCTCGGCTCTCCAAGGTATCCCCATCAACTTCTTTCTCTCTCAACAAACCCTAACTCCTGGATCTCTCATCATTTCTTTCTTCCGTTTCCCTGATCTATATTGTAATTCACGATTTGGATTTAGTCCTTAGATTGGATCGATCTTCAGATCCCGTGATGTTCCTCCTTTGATAATTGTTTTTGGCATGATTGCATTCCGATCCCGCTATTTGGAATCTCACTAACTAAGTTTTCGAATATTTCAGATGGGTCTGTCGTTCACGAAGCTATTCAGCAGGCTGTTCGCGAAGAAGGAGATGCGTATACTTATGGTCGGTCTCGATGCTGCCGGTAAGACCACCATTCTCTACAAGCTCAAGCTCGGCGAGATCGTTACCACCATTCCCACCATTGGTACGCCTCCTTTCAATTTGGATCAATTCAATCATTTCATGCTTCCATCTCTTATCAAACCACAGATCAACTCTAATTCATGCTCATATTAATGATAATAATAATAAGACTTATCATTTGGCCTGTAGGGTTTAATGTGGAAACCGTCGAATATAAGAACATTAGCTTCACTGTCTGGGATGTTGGTGGCCAGGACAAGGTATCTCTTCTTTTTTCTTTGTATTTTTAAATCTTTAAATTGTAGCACAAAATGATTTCATTGATCTCATCACATGACATTAGTGTGACCTAATTCCTTGACCAGTAATGTTGGGTGGTGAATGATCTGTTTGATCTAGTAACATATATGTCTCTCCATTATCATATAAACTTGTAATTGATAGTACATGTTTTGTTATCGAGCAATTTTGGTGTGAGTGGTGGTGTCTATTCATAGATTTATCAATTTCCTAAACTCAAGAACTGAGGTTTGATCACTGGTAATTAGTTTTTTAAAATGTTTCATCTCCTTTTAAATTTCAATATTATGGTTTTAAATTGCCATGGCATCTTCTATTCTTAACTTATGTTTGTTGATTGTTGCTTGGATTCAATAATGGCGTGGACTCAGCTTGGTATCAATGTGTATTTTCTATTTTGTCACCAATTCTGTGTATTGAATTTAGTCACATTCTTTCTCTGTCTTAAATAGCATTGTCATTGGCATCGGCCTACATTCGTTTATATTTGAATTATTTGAGGTTAATATTCTCAACAGTAGTGACAGATGTGATTTTCTTTCTAGATCCGTCCTCTGTGGAGACATTACTTCCAAAATACACAAGGACTTATTTTTGTGGTAGATAGCAACGATCGTGATCGTGTTGTTGAAGCTAGGGATGAGCTGCACAGGATGTTGAATGAGGTATTAGATTCGGAAGAAGTGACTGTGATTGTTTGCCAATTATGCTTTTTTTAAATTTTATTTTAATGGGGACTTAATTTTCCGGCTTAGTTTTTTGATTCTCATTTTATGTGTTATATATCATATCAGGATGAGTTGAGAGATGCTGTGCTTCTAGTTTTTGCAAACAAACAAGATCTTCCAAATGCTATGAATGCTGCTGAAATAACTGATAAGCTTGGTCTTCATTCTCTCCGTCAACGTCACTGGTAATCCTAAATATCGATTTTGCTCCTCTCATAGTCTCATTCATCTCCATGCTCTTTAATATACTCTGTACTCCGACCTTCTACCCATTGTTATTGACATGTTCTTGGCATGCAGGTATATCCAGAGCACCTGCGCCACATCTGGTGAAGGACTTTATGAAGGGCTTGATTGGCTCTCAAACAACATTGCAAACAAGGTTAGCAGATAGTACAGAATAATTATTCTCAGGGTCTCGTCCTACAGATCAATTTGTAGTCTTTTAACTGACTGACTTTACTTTTATTTGTTATTGCAGGCTTAGAGATGATTAGTTAATGGTTGCATGGAGTGTTGTTGAGTGTTAGCGACTATGGCTCTTGATTATTGATATTGTTACCCTGTTTAGAATATTATCTACTCTTGCATGTATTGTGTTTTCGATAAAGAACAGAGACGTCTACTACCTAGCTTCAGAATAATTTGCAATATATTTTATTTTTCGTGTATAACCGAATTCTTTTTTCCCATTGATTTGTTTAGTCAATCGAATTATTGAAAGCTTTTACACTTAATACCTGATCTCTATTAACCCAAAAAGAATTAGCATACATGCATTTCCCAGAGTAATGAAACTTTTCTCAACCTTGCACGGTTCTTTTTTTATTTGGGTAAGCTTAGGGGCCGAAGCCCAATCCATGCACGGTTCTTAATTTTAGCAGTGGCCACTGGCCAGTGGGCCCTATGTTATTACTTTGGCGAAAGTGGTGAGCAGCAACCCAAAATATTCATTTACTAAATACTAGCTACTGCTATTAGTTGAGGTGCTTACTCTCATACTATTGGAAAATTATCTGGCAGCATAACGGTATTTCATCATAACGGTATTTCATCGCTTTTCTTCAATAATTTTGTTTGATTTTAATTATAAAATTAATATATAATTAAGATCAACGGTTAAAAGTGTTGAAATATCAATATGCTATGATTTTCTCGACATACCGGATAATCTTCCCATACTATTAGTCTGTATGTGAGTGATGGTGTTTCGTGTTTGTACACAGGAAATAAATGTCGAGTTTCTATATGTTGTTATTATGGATACCTACTTGACATGAATGCTCCCGTCCAAAATGAATTATCATGGATGTATCCAATTCCGGGAAAAAAAATGTTAATATTTTATAGAGTTTTAACTCTAGGCCAAGTCAAAACATTATTCCGCTTTTAGAACCCTAATAGGATGATAGTACAAATATTTAGCCTTTGGAATATTTGATGATCATTTATCTAAAATCAAAACCAACTAACTACTACTGGCCCGGAGAGTGGAGACTCTTATAAATAACAGACTTAGTCAAGTCATTTTGCCTCAATGATGGAAGATAATCGCCCCATGGAACACATGATATAAATTATAAACTTCTTTTTCCTCTTTTTTTCTTCTTTACATTTATATTGATATTCTCTTTGGCCTGATAGGAGTTGGTTGTACTCCAAATAAATATTAGATCTTAAACCATAGATTTGATAGTTGATCTTCTAAGTATATCAATGAATTTCAAAAAATAGAATCAGTCAAACAAATATTATATTGGATAATCTTTGACTCTTAATATGGTTGGTATATATATAGTCATGTTTTGTGCACTGATCATGTCATTCATATAGTATTGCATGCTGAGAGTGAATACGTACTCGATCTCCGGGAGAACTCCCTCACAGAAGTGACTAAGCGTGTCAAAGAAAGGTTAATTGAAGTTTCAAATAAATTCACATTACATACCAATTTTTCTTGAACTTGTCCTTATTATTTTGTTATTACTCTGATTAATTTGCAGATGTATCCTATAATATCATCCATGCAACACGTGGGATTGTGAGCATTTCCGGTGAAATAAATCCAAACAAGAAAGCTGGGAAGCACACATAGCTCATCCACGTTCAATGTGGTGTTCCCAGCAACTATGCTTACGTGTACCATTATGATTCCAGATTTGGACACGTGGAATCCATAACTACAACCCCCCATACTCATCAATGCATGTTCATCTTCTAACCCCATCAATCCCGAGTGCACCTCTTCAATTATGAGCAATCTGATCACAAATCATCGTATTGTGTTATCAACTGATGATAACAAATACAATCAATCATGAAATTCTTGTATTGGACTCTTCTTACTTATATTCCATATCCTGTTGCACCTCGAATAAATTAAACCCACTTTATCTAATTTCTCTTATAATTTCTTGGTTATATTAGAGCTTGTACAATCTTGGGCTTCTTCAAATTTCTTATCAAGCTAGGGATCTTAATTACTATATCTGGCATTTCGAGCCTTTGTCTGTGACCCTGTGATGCGGTTACGTAAGTCAGAATATTGCAAAAAATATAATTAATTGATGCTCCTGAAAAAAGAAATAAGCAATTCGCTGATTACAATGAAATTTTATTATTATTGCTCAAAACTTTCTTTTTTGAAAATATTTTCTGTCCCTCTTAAGTCTCGAGCATTATTATTGCAAAGTATATAATAGGCCATGCATATATATATATATTAAGAAAAAAACTAAAAAGTCATCATATTATAATTTATAGAGAATCAATATACTATATATGAATTTAATAGAGTCATCATATTATAATTATAATTTATAGAGTCGTTTAATTATTATATATTGAATATATAAGTTATGAATAATAATTTAATTATTGATTCTCTAATATTCTTAACATTAATTTTGTAGCACTTTTTTATATATTAAATGCTTATATCCTTGCCTATCATGTCTGTATCTCAGATAATATATATGACAAACATGAGAGTCCTAACTCCTTAATATTTAATATTGATTCTGTATCAATCTTTATATATTAAATGCTTATATCGTTGCCTATAGTGTCTGTATCTCACAGTGTATATCACATAACAATAGAAAACATCAGAGTCCTAATCCAAGATATTATTTGACGAACTTGGTTTGAATAGATGTGTTGGAAGATCAGCAGCATCATGTAGATTTAACTATGCGATATTTTCAACTTTTTTATATATGGCAACACAATCGGATAGTCTCAAATATATTATATATTCACGTGACGTAACGCATAAATAAATAAATAAAAATGAATAGACCATTATTATTGTTTTTTTTTTGGACATGCATTATTATTGTTTAGGGCTCTTGCTAAGACATCCGTTAATAAATAATAAATAAATAAATAAAAATGAATGAGTTGAGTTCATATACTTAAACCCTAACGGTGGACATGAAAGTTAGAACGCTCCCATGGGGAAGCAAAGTAGTTACTGTGGTTACCAAGATTAATTCGGAATATAATTTGAAAGCAAGAATTTGAATAAATTCCAAAATCCTAAAATTTAACCTTTCTATGTATATAAACTAATGTTGAAAGTATCGTAAGAAGTAATCATGGAAGGATAAAATGAGACATCATTGATATGGACCGAATATGCTACATACATATTAAAAATCATTAGAACTTTTCACGTTTTAGTAAAGTCCCCACCACTTCTGGTTCAATCATTTTGCTTCAATATGAGAAATTGAGAATTAGAGGACAAAGGCAGGGTAATTTTATTTCATTTTGTCAATTTCTAGTTGCACCTTTCAGGGAGGAATAACGTCGCTCGCGCAACAAAATTTAAGTGACATTTCTTTGCCCACTAATAATATCTATCCACACCTTCGAATTTTGACCAAACTAAAATAGAAAACAACATACTAATTCACAAGAGAAAGAGACAAGAGAGCTTTGCACAAGGTAATAATTCCATTGATATTTTCTGATTTTTCTTTCCATTAGGAAATTGCTTCCAAATATTACAATAGCAAAAACACAAGTTCACAGCACGATATACAATTTATACTAATTATAATATAATATTGGATGCGAAAAAAAAAAAGCCACGCCAATATGAACAGACCCTTGACGCTAGATAAGCCATTTACCGATGACCAAACCCAAAAAAAAAAACTGGTTGAGGGATCCCTTTGAATGAAGTGAGAGTGACCGAATGAGCAGCGACGGTTCAACTTGTCGACGAAGATGAAAGAAGCTCCCTTGTTTTAACCGCAAAGTATAAAATATCTATAGCTTGTAATAGTCCTCTTTTTCTTTTTTCTCAAGTCTTGATGATGATTATTTTGTTGATGTCATCATGAGAAGTACGTGAATCTAAGCAGCAGAGGGCGCTGTGATGTAACGAACTTTACCAGCCTCTGTAAGTGCGTGCACGAATGAATCAATCTCAGCACTACCATTTTCCACTCCTCCTCCTTCAATTACATTAGCTTCACCAGATGGCGTTGGCGGTTTCTTGTAATCAAGTGAAGCGTCATTGTAAATATCCCACCATTTCTTCACCAGCATCTTTATATCCTCCCTATCCATATTCTCTTCCTTCCCTGTATACCTCCAAGGCTTCGACCCCTGATATCATTAATACATACAACAAACGACTTTATTGGTAACTCTCAGATTGATTGAGAAAATTATTATTTAAATACAATTAACAATTAAGTGCTGGTGAATTTCCATGAGTTATGAACATACCGCTGCACAGTAGTGAACAACCTTGACTTTCTCAAGGTCGACATTCTCAGGGTGGCGCCAGAGCATGGCAAGAACAAGGTTATAAACCAAGGGAATGGGATCGTACATGTCCTTGAAGTACATGTTGAGGAAATCCTGCTCTGCAAAGGGAGTAGGTGGTGTGATCTGGAGTGTTCTGAGGAGCTCGTGGTAGGTTTCCATGGAAGGCTCAAAGACGAACATGCCGGCGTTGAAGTAGAGGGAAGGTGGCTGACCCAGCTCAGCCGGCCATTTGACCTTGTCAGGGCATTGCTGGCAGTAACCGATCTTGTATTGCGGTGTGTGACTCCATGTCTTCTCGCAGAAGCAATCCATAACAGCATACAACTTGCCATCTGGAAGATCAAACAAGTGATCTATGTTCTCATACACCTGAATGTCTCCATCCAAGTATATCATCTTACTGTACTCCACAAACTGCATTAACACCATAGCAAGGGTATTTTCGTCAATAACATTACACGCAACAAACAGAGAGAAAGAGAGGAGAGAGTAATAAGCATGTGTTGGTACCTCCCAGATACGGAGCTTGGAGTAGTTGATGACGTAATATGCCATGGCAAACTGGGTTTCATTCTCTGGAGGGTAAACCGGTTCGATCTCGCGGACAATGCAACCTTGTGACTCGAGGATCTGACGGTGCTCCTCCGGCACGTCGGGAAGGACAGCCACCACGAGAGGATACACTGAGTTGGCCTTGCGAAGGCCTTTGGCGAGTCCAACTACGCCTTTGACGTAGTCACCGTTTCCGGCGAGGAAAGTGACGTAGGCGCGCCTGGGGAGCGTGGCAGTCTTGGTGGTGAAGGAGGAAGCAACAGCAGCGGGGGTTGGAAGAAGCTCAGGAGGTGCCATAGGTGTTGGTGAAGAAGAAGAGGATGGGAGTTAGCTTTTGCTTAGTTGTGTGTTTGTTTTAGCGAGTGATTCTTGACAATGGAGCAGTTGTTGGTATTTGTTTATATTTATATAAAGAAACGAAGGAGGAGGTGGGAGGTGGGGGGTATGTTATTCATGTTTATGATTTGATCATGCAGATTAGGAAGATCTTGTGATCTGGGTCGTCCACGTGTTATAGGGAAGTGATCGAACGGTCAAGGGTACGTTATGGGAAGTTTCTGGAAAGGGTAACCCGTGGGTGGAAGGCGCTAGAACTGCCTGGGTATCCTAATATTCAATTCTTGTTGATACTCTAATCTCTGCTGTTCACCGCACTCCTGGCTAACAAATTCAAATAAAGATTCCTTTGAGAATATGAAAAAAAAAGAAGAAAGAAATGGAAAATCTTTTTCAATAATACATTTAGTTCAGAATGATTTGTTTGAGAGTCACCAAAAAAAGGAATGATTTGTTTGAGATATTAATTTTAAAGTAGGTAAAATGTAACATATAGTTTGATAAGAATAATTTTATTTACATATTAAAATCGTTATTAAAATTAATTATTAAATTAGTTATAAATATATAATATATATTAAAATATAAAATATATATATAATTTAATTTATTTTTAGTGTGTATTTAGTATTTTAATATATATTATATATTAATGATTAATTTTAATATATATTTAACATAATTTATATTCTAATTATATATTTTAATGATGATTTACGTAATTAATTATTTTTAAAAGATAATTCTTTGAATTTATTATTATCTTTAGAAACACTTGATTATCATTCTTGTAATAATTTGCGTAATGAGCTAAATTATATATGAAGTTGCTGGAACAAGTGAGTACAAGATAGAAGATTGAATTTAGACGGCAGCACTGCACAAATCAAAGGAAAATATAAATGGCTAGAAAATGATATAAAAGCACCAACCATATAGTATATAGTATAGTAATAATAGTAGTAGAATCAAATTTGTGGTTGACATGGTCTTGTTGGTATGCCATGTCATCAACAAGTTTTGCGTCTGAGGAGTCGCCGCTTGGCTACTTCTGGTGACGTGGAGTCCAATCTTGAACATTCTAGCTCACACTCTCTTTCTCTCCTTCCAACTAAATACTATGTGGGACGACTTTCCTATGATATAACCTTGTACAAAATTTGAGACCATTCCTTCTTTGATAAGCACTGTATGATTATGATATCTATTCATTTTTATGTATGGAAGCAATAAGAAAGCTTAGGGTTATTTATTGCCTTCGTCTCCATGAGCTTCCAGTTTTATCTTGCGTGACCCTAATTTATCCTTTTAGAGTTATATTAACATGGTTTTTCCTTATCTAAAAATATACATTCTCGTGATTTAAGTACTTTTGATAGAAATACTACGATAATCCTATTGTTTTGGGTTAGAATCTAGAATTGAAAAACAGAGTAAAGACTCATGCCGCAATAACAAGTCAATAAAAATGTGTGTGAGAGAACAAAAATTAGTTCAAAATTATTAAATTTGTATTTTATTTATATTAATTATTATTGAAATAAATGAGTAATTCTACCTGTTATAAATATATAATTATAAAAGTTATATATAAAAATTATGAAAATACTATAATTTTTTCATATTAATTAATTACGATAACTTTTTTTTATATTATTATATGAAAATTATACAGTATGTTGCAAAAAGTGCGATATACTGATATTTTATCCCTTTTTAGTGATTGATCTTAATTAATTTTAATTATAAAATTAATATATGATTAAAATCAACGTTAAAAAGTATTAGAATACCGGTATGCCTGGTTTTCACAACATACCGTATAATTGTTTTTTGTCTGTTTATAATCTTCCTATTATATTGGAGATTTGGAGCGCTTTAACAAAACTGGGCCTTTATATTGTCCAGCTTGATCTTCTTGGGTTACTTCACCACAAAAATTTTGTGAATTCTTAATTTGGGCTTTCAGATTGCCTGTCTTTTTTTTTGGACCTATGTTTTAAATGATATATGGACCATTCTTGGAGCGGGCCTTGAATTTATACACCTAATTAGTGATTTGTTTGAAGATAAACACGTCAAAAACATATCCAAAAAAAGCTTAACTTTAAACCCATACCCCAAAAATATCTTTAAACCCGCATCTCTAATGATTCATCTTTTAACTCTTTCGAGTAAGGTATCTCTCGACCTAAATATCCGATTCAATTTTCTGTTTCCTTTTATCTTTTGAATTGTTCGACTCTCCGGCCCCCAACTTATTGTTTATAAAAGAATATATATAAGTTAAATGATTTTATGTAAAATGTGAAAATAGTATAATATGTTAGTTTTAGCCATCAAATAAAATCATCAAGTAATATATTTGTTTTTGACTAAAAAATTCAAATCTATCAAATAATGCATATAATATACTAATAACTCAATGATAATTGTTTTTGATAATTAAGATAAAATAAATATGGTGGCTACCAAGTTTTTCAAAATGAAAACATTTTAGATATATAATTGTAGATTGAATGACTTTTTTTTCAATGAAATTACCATGTAACGAATATCTCGGACTGAATAATGTGGAAAACAAAAGAAGGGAGAACGATATCGAAATGATGCGTTTGTCATAGTCAAAGGTTGAAACATTATTAAAGTAGTATTATGTTCTAATTTAGTGGGAATATAATATTTTTACAATATAAAACAGAATTGGTTCTAGCTAGTTCTGTTAGGCACTTAGGCTGGCGGGCTACCTAGCAAATAAAGATGGTTAGCTTTGAATTAAATTAGTAAAAATTACTCATTGTTAATTATTGGTCGAAGGTTATTCCATTCTCAGTGGAATACAACATACAAGACATTATTTCCTCAATGCATATATTATATCAAGGTGTGTGTGTGTGATTGCATAAAAGGCTTACGCACAATTTAATTTGTTTTACTCTTCAGATTATTAACACGAACACAAAGACTGCTAGGACACTAGGTTACCAATATTCTTTCTTATCTTTTTTTTTTTTTTGTATTTGAATTAGTTAATATCACTCCACTCTTTACTCTTTCTACAAAAAAATGTTGGTCTTCAGACAATTTCTTGTCAATATATACTTAAGTTTATTCTTTCAACATATAGTAACGAATGAAAGGAAGTAAATTGGATAGAAGAGAATCATCAATAATTCAAGAACCGACGGAATGTAATTATTATCAAGAATAGTATTGAACAATGATTTACGCTTTGATATATAAGGTTAAATTCAATGTATTCAAAAAAAGAAGAACGTAGCTTGATTTATAGATGAAGAATGAAAATTTCTCTTTTTAATATAATTAGTACAGAGAATACCCGCGTAAAAATTCAGATGCAATGTATATATTCTTTATGAATTAATCTATATGTACCATTAGTCATAAAAAAATCTATATATACTATTATACATATTTGTCCTAATATTTATATTTTTTCGTGTTACTAAATAATGTGTAGGATGTGTATAATGGTACATATAGTATTATTATTCTTTATAAATTTGACAAAAATTGGTTGAAATTTAATTTATGTTTATAAATATTAGTTTGATAGAGAAGATATTACGTCGAACTCAAAATTTTAAAATGTTAAGTAAGTAAGTCTCTCATTTTATAAATGTTTTTCTCTTTATTTCTTTTAATATAGAACTAATTTTAGTGTTTGCGCACTTGAATCTCACCGTCTAAGTGATTTAAATTCTATACAGAGACATGAAGATGAAGCGAACTTAATTTGCAAGCGTAATGGAAATTCTTTTGATGATATAATTAGTGGCTCCACTTTGTAAAGCTGCCTTCGTAGAGGACGTACACTTTTCGAATTTTGGTAAGAAAAGGTCCCACCATAACCCTTGTGATCAGTTTCTCACACCTGGGAGCTTCTTCAAATGTCAGCGCTCAAGCTTCTATCTATCTCCATAAACATGTATTAAAACTGTACCAACTACCAAGAAATAATGAAATGGACTGTTAGCACAAATTAAAGTGTTTTATTACGTTACACTTACACACATGGCTGTCGTTAATTAATTGGTGTGTGCATGTACAAAACCAGCCACTTGCATTGAACATTCAAATCATCATCATATACTATAACTATAAAGGATCTTGAATTCAGTGCTATTTTTGCTTTTGTCCTCCATGATGATGAAATCTCTTTTGGCAAGCACAAACAATCAACAATGGATATTAAGAATCATGAGGAATATATAAATCATATGTTACTTCCTTCTTTCGTATGATGGGAAGTACATTTAACCACAAATAGACACCAAAACCTATACGTAGCTCCACTTATTTGGAATCTCTTAAAAATGATTCATTTCTTCTAATTACAAGACCCACCTTTTAATTTAAAGTTTAACAAAATTAAACCGCATTTATTATTATTCCAGTGCCGGCCGGCCACCATATCTCTATGCAATTCTTTCTGTTTTCACTTAGCCGCTTAATTAAGTATTGCGTAGAAGGTGAAATCCGCATAAATTAGATCAGATTAGATTATTTCGTGAGAATACAAAAGAAGCATGTGTTGATGATGGAATAATAGGCGCAATTGCTCCAAAGGAATCAAAGGGACCAAGTACATACGATTTGCCTCCAATAGGGTAACACGATAATGTGAGGTAACACTAATGGTATCAAGAGCATAAAAACAAGCTAAGCATGGTCTACAAAAATAAAAGTGGCCAGAGGTGAAAAACATTGGAATATATATGTATAGTGATTTACTTTTTGTTATAATCTTATGTTTATTCGTTATTAAGGACAAAATTATTCGTCAACTTTGTGCAATAAGAAGTGTTACATTTTTTTAAAGAAAAAAAATACATTATTCATGGCACACTATTTGGTGAACCTTCTGCTTTGGGGCAAGGGCATCCATGAGACCATGATCAGCCACTCTTCAAAAAATAATTCTGCATAAAAAATAAAAAAATATAGTTAATGAATTGTAGCTTAAATGATATTTATTTTTTTTTTATTAAAGATTTTAAATTTAAGTCTCTTCCTCAACATAATTAAAAGAAATGAAAAGTATAATTACGAAATATCTAATTTTATTTTATATATTAATTACTTTTTTTTTTCTTCCAAAAAATTCAACTGTAAACTCAGGTTATGAATTCTATCATTTTCATATATTAATGGAATCAAGTTCTGTTTCCCTTGAATGTCACCTCGCGAAACACTAAAACATTCTTTCTTTTTGTCAAATTTTATTTCCGATAATGCATGCACATTATTCCTGTCAGAATGCCACGTTATTAATTGATGAAACTCTTCTCTGATCTTAATTTTGAAATGGTCATAGCGTCATCAACTACACTATGGCATGAATCATAACTAATCCAAAACATGGATGGATAATTAAAACTTTTAAAAAGCTAAGTTCGTATTCTGTCCACTCAACATATAATAATAATATTCATATTATTAAAACTTTTCAACACGTACGAGACTTATCTCTCTCAACACCCACAACCCGCGCCGGGGATTCTTCTGCTTCAATTCATGCCTTTTAACTTTTGCCCCAGTCAATCTAATTTGCTAATTCATATAGTAAGACTTCAGTTAATTTTTTTTTATATTATGATGCTGCTTTGTTTACTTTATTTCTTACTTGAACAAATCTATGTAAACCCTTGCTGTAAACCCTTTTTTTTTTTTTTAAGAATGCTATATATTTTGTATTGTTTTTACGCATGTTTTATGAATTTAATTTTTGTATCACGTCTTTGAAAAAAGTTTTACACGTAAAATAAGTACTTAATTTCCAAATTGATTAATTTAAATTTTAAATAAAAAATATTTAAATGTACAGATTTGTTTGAATAACCTTGTAAATATTTTTATAAAATTAAACTTTTTTTATATCATAAAAAATATACAAACTAATAATACAGATATTTTTTTATATGCGTATGTATTAAGAGAAAGTCTTGCTAGCAATATTAGAGAGATAATAGGTAGTTAATATCATTTTTTTTTTCTTTTCTCTTTTACCATCCATTATTTCCCTAATTACATTCATTGGCTCCATATTGGTCTCCTAACGTTGATTTCGTAACATTACTCATGTATTAATTAAACAGATTATATGAAATACCTCAGAGGGTTTCATCAATAGTGATATGATGATATCGATCCAGAAAAAAAGTGCTTTAACTTTTGACGAGAATATAGAATATTATGACTACTAACCCACCATTGATGAGTTTGGTATTTGATGGCCATGGCTTGGTCTGCACCTCTTCTTGGTATTTATTGTCGAAGAACACAAAGCTCGATCATAATATAATTTCTACTTCTATTTTACTAAGACTTTAATTTTTTTACCATTATCCAAAATCCTAAATGTATGTTCTTTTCTCTAAATTTCTCTAACATGATGTGTACCATATATAATATATATAAAAACCTAGACTCGTGAATTGAATTTCAAAAAAAAAATAAAAATATAGAACTATCTCTTTTGAACTTGAAATGAAGGAACCACTTCAAACAATTTGGCATGCACTTGGTTTGTGAGTTGTGACACGCAACAAGAGGCCACATTTTAATTTCCACGGCCATACATACAACTCATGTTTATTAGATTGATTCCTGTGCATTATTATTCCTTAGCATGTAAAAATTCTTTCATTACTCTCACCAGTCACCACAAAAAAATATTTTGGTTAGTTAGTTATTCCCATTCAAATAAATGGAGGTTTGAGTTTGACCATATGCTGTTGCTTTTTGTGAGAGAGAATTAATGGAAGTGTGTTTTTAATTTTCATACCACGGCTAGGAAAATACTGACATCAGAAAACACCCCCCAAAATATTGAAAAATAAAAATGTATATGATTCAACGCATTCATGTTGACTTGAGTCGTCGCCCGCTTGAAAGACTCGGTCAACTAATGAATTCTAAAATATATATAATTAATTAACAATTAACAATAATAACGGTCCATCTACATCTATCTTCATATATAATATAATGTCGTTAATAAGAAAAATGAGAAACAAAATTCGTTTCCTTAATAATTGATAACTCTCCATGTGATTTCATATGCACAATCCTTTAATTTTTCCCCAACCTTCCATTACAACTGTGATGCATGTAATAAGGGTAGGTGCCACAAATGTTTTGCACGTGTTTGACGTTTATCGCAATTTGAAGTGCCCTATAGGGTGGATATCACAACATGGTTACTTCGCAATTTGAAACTAAATATTTGGAACCTCAAAAAATGCACTATGCTGTTACTATAATCTCTAAAATAATACTTTTTTTTAATAAAATGTTGTCTTTGAAAAATATGTGTATTAAGTTTTATATGGTTTAAAGTTGAGAGCTTTATATATGTACGGTGTTTATAAGTCTGATATAAGTTTTACTTTTTAAAGTTAGGTTATAGTAACTTATATTTTAATACTCTCAATTTCATCAGTAAAAAATAAATGTTGTAGTGTATTATTAATTTGATCTTTAAAAATCTATATGATGTTACACCTATATATTTTGTCTTTAATAGTATAATTAATAAAAGACATTAAACTATTTGTCAAAATGTTATATATAAATGAAGTAAAAAAGTCAATATGATATCTTAGAACCTAGCTAAAAATTAGTTATTTTGGTTTAATAATTATAATATTTTTCAAGAAGAAATAAAAACTATATTTCAGTATTAGCGCGCTAGTTAAAGTCAATACTTTCATTTTGATTAATGCATAATGAATTAATTATACATTAATAATAAGGTAATAATTGTTGATGATGTTAAAATATTTTTATATGAATACAATTACAAGTTATAATAATATATGAAAATAAAATAGTGAAAGCTAGTTATATATTCTTTTGTAACTAGGTAAGTACTAGAGGCTATAAATATGTATGTATAGATTTGCAATTTTCCACACGCTAGAGCCACAAAACATACAGAATAATCTTGTTCATTCATACTCTGGTTCACTGTCCCTAAAGAAACACACATACATATATGCACGCTAAATAGTAAAATATAACAATAAATAATGGAAGCTAAGAAGAATAAGGTAGTGAAGAAAACAGGATCACAGTGTATAGAAGAAGAAAAGGAAAGATTAGCCCCGAAAGGAAAGAGTTGGAGTAGAGAAGAAGAAGAGAATGATATAATAAGGAAAGGACCATGGAGCGTTGAAGAAGACATGATTCTGAGCAATTACGTGGCCACCCATGGTCATGGTCGCTGGAACTCCCTCGCTCGCTCTGCAGGCACACACTCAACACTCTGCCTCTAATTATTATTTATTATACTTTCTTTCTGATATTATTATGTAATTAAACAGGGCTGAAGAGGTCCGGCAAAAGTTGCAGGTTGAGATGGCTAAACTATCTTCGTCCTGATGTTCGCCGTGGAAACATCACGCTCCAGGAACAGATCACCATTCTTGATCTTCATTCACGCTGGGGCAATAGGTATCTATCTACATAATACACTTAATATTTTTTAATTTGTTTACATTTAATACATAATATTTCTCTCTTTGATTATATTATTGTAGGTGGTCAAAAATTGCAGAGCAGTTGCCAGGAAGAACAGACAATGAGATCAAGAACTATTGGAGGACGAGAGTGAGTAAGCAGGCAAAGCAACTCAACTGTGATGTCAATAGCAAAAAATTCAGGGACACTTTGCATTACGTTTGGATGCCCCTCTTGCGAGAGCGACTTCAGTCGCCCTCGCAAATGGAGCATCCAAACCCAACTCCCATCTTCTCCTCGGACTCATCATCATCATCACAACAAGTGGTGCATAGTAGTGTTGTTGAAGATGAGCCGGGAATATGGCCGAGTATGAATAACGAAGAAATGTTTGAATATACCAACATACCCTTGGGGCTGGGGGAAGATGCTATTGGTAGTGGGGACTTGATGCTGGAGAGTTTGTGCAACAACAACCATGACAACATATATGGCTTCTTCTATCACGACTTTGATGTCATGACCTTGGAATAATTCCATTGCGTCACGTGTCACCCCGCACCACTATACCATATAATATATACCTACTCAAATAAACTATTAGTTATTATAAGCATCTACTAATTCTCTGATTTTTAATTGTCACATGCTATCATGTACAAATTATGTTATATATATAGCATCTAATTAATATAACCCCTCCCAAATAAGTTACGTCATGGACAAGTAGTGTTCCTACAGAATTAAATTGTTGGCACAAAGTACAAATGCTTGAAAATTGTCTATTATCATATTTAAAAGAAAAAGATAAAACTTGTTTTACCAATGAAAGTAATCTTGTTTTGTGATTATTGGTTTTGGTGTGTTATGATTTCGTGTTATTATTGGCGAGCAGAGACAGAGAGTGGAGGGTTTGGGATTTCTTCTACGTTTGTTAAAGTTGGCTTTCATTTTTTACTTAATAATTACACTTTTGGAAATCCAAATAAAGGTAGCATCAAGCACACTACCAGTGTGTGTGGCATGAGTGAGAACTGAGAAGTAAAAGATGTTCAGCATTGCCTATTCTTTAATTTGCCATACGTCTAGCCTTCATGGTTATGATTAGTAAGTAATCATAATCATATTTAGGTGAATCAAAAATTAGATTTAAGTTAATTAACCAAATTAGTTTTAAATTATAAAATTGATTATTAATTAATTATTAAATTAATAAATTAGTTTTTAACCGATTTTAAAAATAATAACCAATTTTGAGAAATAATCGATTTTTGTAAATAATAACCGGTTTTTTATGTAATAACCGGTTTTTAAAAAAAAAAATTGGTTATTTTAAAAAGAAAACCGGTTATTTAAAAAAAACCATTTAATTTTGTTAAAAATCGACTTTTATACGAAAAATTGGATTATTTTTAAAATCGATTATTCAAAAATTGGTTTGGTTAATCATTTTAAAAATCGATTTTATCAATTCGATTAACCATTTTTATAAAAATAGATACAATTTATTAACCAATTACAAAAATAAGTTATTTTAAATTTAGTTAAAGTTTTTAAAATGGTTAATTAATTAAAGTGATTTTTTTAACACCCCTATCTACGCCCACTTGTTTAATTTGCTTCCTACTTGGTTGTGCTCTCTGTTTTTTTCTTTTCATATTTTATATATTAAAATTAAAATACTATATTTATACCATTGTTATTATTGTATATAGAAGAGTAAGGATAATTATGTAATTATATATTAATCAAATTGGATTACTTTAGTAATGAATTCATTAATTCATTTAAACAAAGTATAAAAAATTCAAATTTTATTTTATGTATACAATAATTTATTAACAAATGATAAATTTTAAATAGAGTATCATTCAACGACAGATTAATTATAGATCACGACAGCGGATAGCAAAACGTTAAACTTATGAAAACTTGGTATATATATTACCATTCAATCACTATTTAGTTCACTCATGGTTCAGGACAAGATTTAAAAATACACAAAATATATTTTATTCCTTTCTCTATCAATTTATTATTTGATTTCGCTCATTCTTTTATCAGCTATCAAAATTAAATAGAGAATTGAACTGCTTGTTTTAAATTTGATTAAATAAATATATAATACAATTTGACGAAAACCTTATATAATATTCATAATTATTAACATTGAAATTAGCAATAACACTTTTGGTTTAGTGGCAAAGCTAGTGAGTTAAGGTTTGACTTGTAATGTCCTGAATTTGAACACCAGATTTTGCAAGTTGAGTGTTGGTGGTGATTGTGATTGGGCAAAGTTGAAAGTCAAAGTAAAGATGTTATGGGTCTATATGCGGAAGCCGCCACCCCAATTGGTTTAACTTCTTATTCAAGTTTCTTGCTCCCCACACCACCTTGCGTCAAGAGCATCAGTTCCATGAAACAATATAATCCTCAAAAAAAATATTTATGGGAAGATTGAAGAAATTAAACTATATATTCGTTCAAAACCATGCATGCATCACAAAATTTAGCGACGGCTACTCTCTGCTCCATTCATTCAAAAGTTAAATAATAAAAAGGCTTCCTATGAATTCTTTCTAAATGAAGAAGAATATTGATGAGTTGATTTTGTTTGCACTTGAGATTGTTTCGAAGTGTTTGCACAATGCTGTAACAAAGCTACTTCGATTCTCTGAAACTTTATTCACTCGTTAATTTCATCGTATTGTTTATGCCGTTTTGATTTGATTATGTTATTTAGGATAAAAGCATCCATTTCTTATTTTCTTTCATAGTAATTGCATGATTGGCTCTGTATGTCTCTAACATTTTCTTTCAAATCTTCTCCAAATAATTTGATGAGGGTGATGAAGTCAGTGATGACTGAAAAAAAGTTCATATTGCCGACATCGGTTGATTATCTTGTTCAAGATAGATGTGATATTTATATATCTAAGTGGTCTGAGACTTTCACACCAATTTGTGAGATGAAAAATGAATTTACTTGTTCAAGCTATATATATGTACAGTCGTTTACAATAGTCTACTCACCAAATTAATAAAGTATATGAATTGACATTTGAAAGTTATCAAATGATATAAAAAATAATAAATAAAACGATGTCCATAAGTGCTTGTTCTTAACTAGTAGTAATATATAATAGATTTCCATTTCAACCTTGGAAGCTCTCTATCAACCATGGAAGGTTATGACCTTATTATCTAAGGTCAGTTCCGTTCTCTTCTTTCTTCTCTTGGATTAGTTTGTTAATTACTTGTCATTGCTTAGAATTAATTGTTGGATGTGCTTTAATTTAATTTGCAGATTGATAATTGAGTACGTGTAGAGGGAAGATCATAAACCATAAGTCTTTGATGCACCCCAATGTCATTAACTTCAAAAAGGTTCGTAATCAAATAAATCTTAGAGTCAGGGACTTTAGCTTATTTATATATAGTCAGGGCCTTTATAACTTAGAGGATGATGCTACAGAAATTAAAGATTGCATGCCATGGAGTGATTCTTCTATGATATATTATCAGCTACGTCATTACTTGTAATCTTTTTTTTTTTTTTTTTGAAAGTCACTTGTAATCGCTACATATATGTAAGTTTTATTGAAAAAAGTTTGGTAGTGAATAGTTCAATAACTATAGTAATCATTACTTTTTTTTATTTTGATTTTTCTTTTTATTTATGAATTGTTATTGAATTAAATGTATAATAATAAATATTATAAATTATTAATCTATATGTATTATTATATACACCATTTAACAACACGAAAAAATATAAAATTAATATAAAAATTTACATTTATAATTATAGATGTAGTATTATTGTATTATAAATATATAATTATAGATGATATTTTAATTTAATTAAAAATATTAAATTAAATATGATAAATTTATATTATAATTATTTATCATTATTTTTTTTTATCATAGTACTTAAGAAAATAGTTTCATATTTTCAATATTTTTTAATTTTTAAGAGTTTAATTTTGATAATAACAATTTTTACGTACATTAATGAGTAATTATTTTATGAGAAAGTTTAGAAAGTTCATAGTTTGCTAGCCAATAAGTGATCAATATATTTTTTTCTTTTCTCTTTCCCTTTTACTACCTATTATTTTCCTAATTACACTTATTGACTTCCTATTGACCTCCTAATATTGATTCCGTAGCATTGCTCTTATTTCAGCAAGCACTATACTTTGCTAATGTATTTTTTCTTTTTAATATATGAATTGATAAAAATATGCCAGTTGATTAAGTTTTTTTTTTTTATTAAATTTTAACAAGGCCCACGCAAGGGAAAGCGGGAAAGGGTCAAAGAGAAAAGCAAGCTAAGGAAACGACGGCGTTTGGTGTGATTGTGTATCCAAAACCCTAATTGCTACCTATAAATTCAGACTCTGTCATTCACTCATCACCATCCTCTTAGAAGCCCGAATAGGAGGCAGCAGTGCGCAGATTCCGTCTAACAATTTCTTGTTGATTACCCATTCATGATATATTCTAGTGTTTTTTAATCTTTGAAATCATTTCTTGTTTTTTTGAAAATAAGAAGTGTGGGAGATCGCGATGATGACCACATAAAATTCAAGCTCAACAGACCGGAATGCAGTGCTTTCTCTCTTTCTTGAGAGTTGAGATTGCTTTGCGTGTCGACTACCCCGCTGAACTGAGCGATCTCCTCTCTGCTTTTCTTTTATTTTTTATTTTCTTTCATTTTGAATTGGGGAAAGAGGTTTTGACAATGAGGATAACAAGCTCCCTCTTCTGAAATCATTAGTTGAGGAAACTTGCTGGCAGAATCGAACCTTAAATCTTTAGCCACCACTGAGTCATCATCTCTTTTCCTCACTTTTTTTTTTTTAATATTTAAATCTTGTGCTCTCTCTTGATTTCAAAAATTGTTTCACCAAAGTTGTATGACGTGAGGTCAGTGAAGATTAGTTATATTTGCCTACATTGGCTGATTAATCTCTTTTTAGATTATGATGTATTTTCGATAATCTGAGACCTCACAAGTCACATAACATGCTTTTAGTTTGATCGGTTTTGTATTGGATCAATTGCCCAAGTTATATTCTATTTATACGAATTCATTGAATAATTATCCTTGATATTCTTAAAATTTGGGAGTCATTTATCTCATGTGAAACATGATGCCCCAAATAGTTTGAACTTTGAAGTTAAAGCCGTCTTTGAACCATTCTTTCAATTGCAAGCTAACCGCTGGTTGCAATCAAGATCAGAAAACGGCCTAGGGATTAGGGAACGAGAATGGGCTAATATCATTGGGCTCATTTGGGTCATAGCTTATGGCTTTAAGATACATGTCCAAACATAAAAAGGCTTTGAGTTATTGGACCTTACATGAGCACTAAAAACGCACGCCTCAGAATAACAATTATTCTTGGGCGTTGTCCCCTCTGCCAACCAAAAAAAAAAGAACAATTATTCTAACCCACATTCATTCATGAAAAATATGTCAAACAACAGAAAGTTGTTACTAAGATAATGCTAATAAGTCCTAGAGTGGGTGGGATTGGAAAAGACAAAAGAGAAAGAAAAAAAAATTAATTACTAAGAACCATTATCATTGTTGGTGGGGTTGGAAAAGAGAAGAAAAAAAAATATTAATTACTATAGGCCATATATTCATAAATGTTTTCATTTGTAAATTACTCAACACAATACAAATTAGTAAACAAAAAGTAACAAACTGTGTTGCTAGAAAAATTATGTTTTTAACTCAAGTTTTAATATATTCAAAATTCATTACGGACATCAGAAGTTTTCACCTTTGATTTCCTTACCAACAATGCTCTAATATTTCCTTACCAACAATGCTCTAATTGCACCATTTTAGTCCTCAATTTTAGTCCTCTAAATTGGTCCCTGCCCCTCTTTAATGTAATTCTTGTAAATTTTTTTAGCGACGTGACGGCTGTCTTACACGTTGAACAACATAAAATGATGTTGTTTCACTTATAATGTTAAATGATCATTAAAAATGATTTATGCACTATTTGATCCTTCTATAACTCTTTTATTTATACTTCTTATGTATCAAATAATGTTGTTTTAACAACTATTGAGCATCATAAATGAAGAGATATCGTTTTATATTGTCTAACATGCAAGGCAGTTGCCATGTCATTCATGAAATTAATCAAAATTATACCGAAAAAGGGGTTAGGGACCAATTTGGTGCAATTTTTTAAATCTTGAGGACTAAAATAGTGCAATTGAAATCTCAGGTGCAACTCGCGAATCTCATGAACCAAAATGGGGTTTATCTCCCCTAATACACTTTAAAACTTTCTTAACCACTACCAAAATCTCCCAAAGCCCTTACTTAGAAGAAATTATATACTAAGGAAACAAACTAGTGTTACTTCAAAAAATCAAGAAATCAACACATAATATTTTGCGGAGAAGCAGCTAATAAGGGGTGTCATGGTGAACCTTAAACTGGTCAAGCCTAGAGTCCCCAAGTCTACGAGAGTATACAGCTTTCTTGTACTGACCCCATGTGAAGGCCTTATACCGACTTGGGTTTTGCGGTGGCGACACCATCTCCGGCAGCGGAGCGATCCACCAGTTCAGTGGCGGTGCTCCGAAGTACATCATTGACATCCTTGCCTTCATTGTGTTAGTCAACACCCTGTGTCTCACACTTCTAAACCTTTCATTTGTAAAAACCTTCATTCATAAATAAATAATGTCATAATTTATCACTGTATATTTTCATGCACACGACCTCCATTATAGATAAATACATGTGTAATTTAATTCGTTACCTGGAGAGCATCGCCGACCATGACAAAGAATTGAGTGGGGTCAGGAGGGACAGTGATCCAAAGGCCATGGTGGGTGGAGGCCTGGAGTCCGGTGACGTCGTTGGAGCGCATGACGGTGAGTATGTGAGGGTCAGAGTGTTCCCCAAAGGCGATGGTGGGTTTCTTGTTGTTGATGTTGGGAGGGTAGTGATTGATCCTTAGCACTGAGTCACTTTGGAAGTGTTTGATTAGGTTGCTAAGTGAAAACTTGTGTTGGACCCCCAAACCTTCCACCACAAGCTCAAGTATCTCACATGCTACTCCTTTAGCTCCTTCTATGTAATCATTCACAGCACCACTGCATAACCAAATTCATCAATCACTTACTTTAATTTTCCCCTATTTTGTAGCACACAACCTTTTATTTAGTGCTCATCCGACTACCTTCTATTTTTTGTTTCTTACCTAAACAACCTGAGGCACACGATAACCCCCTTTTTCAATTTATATATCTTTATTAATTCATTTCTTCTTCACTTTCTTACAACCAGAATCATGATACGCCTCACTTATACCGTATCAGCATGCAATATATATAATATAAAGCATAGGAAACATTTCAGGTATAATCAAGAACTGATGTTCTGTGTTTTTAATAATGGATCTTAATCATATATATGACAACAAAAAAATAGAGGAACTTGTGTTCCCGGTTATACTTAAAATTATATATATGTGAAATATATAGGAATCGTGTGTGTACATAGAGATAGAACAATATGATATGATGATTATGATAGAGTAGAGGAGTAACATAGTAAGGTCCCTGTCTTTTCTAACGAATAAAATATAGAAATGGGTTGCCTTTTCATCACTTTTCAGCTGGCCATATAATTCTACGACTCTTGGGCGAGAAATGCTCGTTTAGTGTGGGGGAAATCAATTTTGGATATAAAGCCAAAACTTATGCTTGTCTACTTGTCCACCTCTTTCTTCTAGAAATTAATCTGCTCATTTTGAATTTTATTTGAAGTACTCTATTAGATTGATATTATAGGTCATGGGAGTGGATTCCTAGTAAGCCATGCATATAATATATAACCCAAAAGCAAATGTCATTTAAACTTTAAAATCCTATCTTATAGTCACTAAAAGAAAAACACTAATACATATACGAAGTGATTTATTTTTATGTTAAAAAATTATTTTGATATTAAATAATATAAAAAATAACATTAAAATGAATATTCATTTGATATCGAAATAATTTTTATTTATAAAAAAATAAATGATTTAATTAGACTTAATCGATAAAAACTATAAATATACATCTAGAATTTTTTAAAAACAAAATAAGAATTGATGGTGAATAAAAAAAATAATGCTATGGAACTAACGTTAGGGGTCCAATAGAGAACCAATGAGTGTAATTAGGGAAATAATAAGTGGTAAAAAAGGAAAGAGAAAAAAAAAATAATATTGACTTTCTATTATCTCCCTAATATTAGCTACCAAGCCTTTCTCATTTAAAAAAAACTTGAGTATTAAAAAACACATGGTTGTATTGCAGTAAAAAGAGAATAAATGTGTGATTGAAAAGAAACTTTGCTAACACTTTGTTTGTTGACCAAGTTTCAAGATAATAGAAATATCGATCATTACCTCACATGAAAATACATATAGGTGATAAAGCAGATGTTGATATTGAATTTTTCATAGCGTAAATGTTGAATTGAAAAACATTTTCTTAACCCAAAAGTCAGGAGATATATATATATATATATATATATATATAGCTAGGCTTGATGCATAATGTTATTCCACCTTTCTTAGGAATTAGGCTCCATGCTAAGAAATCAACTATCTCATACATCTTGCTAATTTACCACATACAATGCAACTTAAAGAACAAGGTTCTAATTTCATGATTGTATGTTGCTTTCTGTCAAATATAGTTTGTTTTAAAATAATCACATCACTCTAGCCGGATATTGGGCCCGCTCGGCCATGTCCACAACGGACCCCTCGTACGTCGGCCCAAAGCCGAATAACAACGTAAGTCCGCAACGGACCTCTCTCACATAGGCCCAAAGCCAAACGGACGACCCTAATCCTCTACGGATCTTAAAAGGGCCCATAAGCATTAACCATCGGATTCTCACGAGATCCGATCATATCTACATCGATCTCGTACGGATTTACCCCCTAAATAATAGGAACCACCACGGGTATATAAAGAGGAGATCAGCTTTCCTCTAAATACGTCTTCTAAACCCTACCCAATTGCTGTGTATCCGAATGCTCCCAAATCCTTATTTGGTGATTTTTCTCCTACACGCTATCATTCACTCACATTAACTTCTACCCTTATTCCTTGGCACCTCCGGTCACTCCGGAAGTCCCAAAACCCCTTGAAGGTACATTCTGTACATTGGCACCGTCTGTGGGGACTTCTAGTGAAAACCAACAATGGTGAACCAAGACGAAGAAGGACGTCCCTACACTGACCACTCTGGCGACGAACAACGTCAGAACCCTCAACCAAATCTACAACAAGTCGATCTCGATCTCAATGCAATCGCAAACGGTAGCCAAGAGTCGGCTGGCCGGAACGCCGAGACGGATGGGGCCCAAAACGGCCAACCCAACTCAGGTGGCGATAGATCCGGAGGCCGGAGAAGTACCAGCGCCTTTGACAGGCTAGGCCCGGGGAACAAGGAACCCCGGCCGTTCGGCGGGATCGGTTCGGATAACAACCAGATCATGCAAGATCTGAGGTATCGCATGCAAGCAATGGAACTCGAAGTTAAGGAACTTCGGAAAGAGAATACGGAACTCAAGAACGTTGCCCAAAACTTGAAAGCACGACGACGTTCACCTCTCCGGCGTCACGAGCGTTCGAGGTCTCGCTCCCCAACCCAAAGACGTCCGCGGTCTCCCCCTCGACGGAGGCATCACCAGGACAGCTCCGAAAGCCCGGATTCGTCCTCTAACGAATCCCATCAGGGGAGGCGAAGACGCCCTCGCTGTTACAAGAGGATGAGAAACCGTGAAGGGACACCACCCGTCGATGGACACACTCCTCTTTCGAGTCGGATCCTCAAAGTCCAACTTCCCAAGGGCTTTGTAAGCCGACAGATATGAAATACGACGGATCGACAGATCCTTACGTGCACCTCAACAACTTCGAACACCGGATGATTTGTGACGGAGTCATAGATGAAGTCAAGTGCCGAGCTTTTCCGGTGGCCTTGACTGGGTCGGCCGTCCAATGGTTCACGTCCTTACCGGCGGGTTCAATCTCAACTTACTCTAAAATAAGAGAGCAGTTCCTCAACGAGTTCACGGCAAGCATAAACAACAAGAAGCACTCGATCAACCTCCTTGCTGTGGTCCAAAGGCCTAACGAGACCACGAGGAAGTAAATCGAGAGGTTTAACGCCGAATGCAAAACTATAGATGGACTCGTCGATGGGGCAGCAAGCTTGTGCCTAACTAACGGCCTCGCCAATGACGACTTCAGAAAACAGCTAACTACCAAACTGGTATGGACCCGTAAAGAGATGCAGGCCAAAGCAAAGAAGTTCATCCACCACGAAGAGGTCAATCTGGTAGTAGCAGCCACCAAGAATTAGCAAACGACTCCCCGAGGTAACGCCTCGGCGCAATACCAAAGGGATAACCAACGCGAACACGGGCCCAGAGGAAACCCTAAACCCTCCAAACAGAAGTATGACCACTATACCCCGTTGGTAGCATCCATCACGGAAGTATATCAACATATTTCAGATAAGAGAATCTTACCCCGGGCAAGGACCCTACGGGGAAGAACCCAGAATGCTAAAAACAAATCCCTGTTTTGTGATTACCACCAAGGATTCGGACACAAGACAGAAGATTGCTACGACTTATAAGACGCCATCGAACAAGCCATCAGGGAAGGTAAGCTGAATGAATTCACTCAAATCATTCGCGAACCTCGGAACGTCGGACGAGAACGGTCGGAAGGACCGGAAACTCGGAACCCCCGAAACTTCAAGGATAATGATGAATCGGTGCCCATAGTCCCAGTGATCACTGGAGCCAATCACGTAGAGAAATCTAAGTCGGCCCATAAAAAGGATCTCAAGATCCTAGCAACTATGAAGAGCGTTCCCCCACAGTTCCCAGCGATCACGTTCAGTGACAAAGACCTTGAACACGGAATTGCTGATTCCGATGCTCCGATGGTAGTCTCAGCTCGCGTTGGACCATGAGTAGTCCGAAGAATCTTAATTGATACAGGCACAGATTCCAACATTATGTTCTGGCATGCCTTCGATGTACTGGGATTTAAGGACCATAACCTCAAGACCCACTAACCAGGAGTAATGGGACTTGGTGATCACTTCATCAAGCCAGACGGAAGCATTGAGCTCCCAATTTCCATAGAAACTGGAAACTCCCGGAGGACGGTGATGGCCGAATTTGTGGTGTTAAAAGATTCAACAACCTGTAACATCATCTTGGGCAGAAAAACGATTAACGACTTCTCTGCAACCGTATTCACCAAATTTCTGGTAGTGAAGTACGAAACTAATTCAGGAGACTTCGGAACCCTATATGGAGATAGGGTAATGGCCGAAAAGTGCAAACACAACAACTTGGCCCTTCGATCAAAATCTCAAGATTCCTCCGGCATTTACCTAGCCGATCTCGACGCCAGGATAGAAGAGCAACCTTGGCGAAAGCCAGACGGGGATCTGGAAAAAATACAGATCGGAGATTCCTTAGAACGCCATACGTTCTTGAATCAGAATCTACCCTATGAACTCAAGTAAGAACTCTCGGACTTCGTCAAGAAGAATGAAGATCTTTTGGCCTTCACACTAGCCGATATGCCGGGAATTGACCCATCGGTGATGTTGCACTCCTTGGCCATTGACCCTAGTCACCGCCCCGTTGCCCAACGCAAGAGACGTATGTCGGACGAAAGGGCGGAAGAAGTGAAGAAGCAAACAAAGGCACTCCTCGAAGCAGGATTCATCCGAGAACTACCTTACTCCACTTGGCTGGCGAACGTAGTCTTGGTCAAAAAGGCAAATGGGAAATGGCGGATGTGCGTTGACTATTCCGACCTAAACAAGGCCTGCCCAAAAGACGCCTTCCCGCTACCTAGCATCGACGGATTGGTAGATGCTTCTTCCGGCTACCAATACCTCCCCTTCATGGATGCCTACTCGGAATACAACCAAATCCCAATGCATAAACCCGATGAAGAAAAAACGGCATTCATCACTCCGGATGGAACTTATTGCTACACAGCCATGCCTTTCGGCTTAAAGAACGCCGGAGCGACGTACCAATGTCTGATGACAAAAATCTTCAGAGACCTCATCGGACGGAAGATCGAAGTTTACGTAGACGACATGTTGGTCAAAACGGAGAGCCCGAAGAATCTTATCTCCGACCTCTATGAAGTCTTAGAGTCCCTCCGACGCTACAAAATGCGTTTCAATCCCTTAAAATGCGCCTTTGGCATGGAAGCAGGGAAATTTCTAGGGTTCATGATAACCCAGAGAGGAGTTGAAGTTAATCCAGAGAAATGTGAAGCGATTCTTTAGCTCCCATGCCCAACCAGCCTAAAAGAAGTCCAACGGTTGAACGGCAAGCTAACGGCGTCGTCCCGTTTCCTTGGAGCATCGGCAAGGAACGCCTTACCTTTCTTATGGACGCCGGAATGTGAGGAGGCTTTCCTCAAATTCAAATCCATATTATCAGAACCTCCAGTCCTCTCAAAACCAGTAAACGGTGAACCATTGCACCTCTACTTGTCCGTCACGGACGAATCCATTGCAGCCGCATTAGTAAGAGAAGACGATTCGGGAAGCCAAATGCCAGTATATTTCATCAGCCAAGTCCTGCACGAGGCTGAACTTCGATAAACAAAGATTGAGAAGCTATACACGCTCCTCGTCTCGGCAAGACGACTCCGGCAATACTTCCAAAGTCACACCATCGTCGTCAGAACTGACGAAGCCATCCGAAGCATACTCCAAAAGCCAGACCTGGAAGGTTGGATGCTAGGATGGGCCGTCGAATTATCACAGTTCGACTTTCAGTTCCAACCCAGGGTGGCTATCAAAGCAT
>JASCZI010151067.1:132119-143151 GCA_036250425.1 Stylosanthes scabra | reverse complement strand
CGACTTCCTGGCAGAGATGACGATCCCAGACAAAGAGCTAAACCAGGAAATCGGATGGAAATTACACGTCGACGGCTCGTCCACAACGACCTCGGGTGGCGCAGGGTTATCCTAGAAAGCTCCGACGGAGTCATGTTCGAACAATCTATCCGATATGACTTCCCAATCTCGAACAACCAAGTCGAGTATGAAGCCCTGTTGGCCGGATTAACCCTAGCTCAGGAAGTGGGAGCCCGAATCCTAGAAGTTTGCACGGATTCCCAAGTAGTGAGTTCCCAAGTAAACGGCTCTTATCAAGCCAAAGACTCACTCCTCCAGAAATACTTAGCAAAGGTAAAAGCAATGATGGGAACGTTTGACAAAGTCATAATAACCCACGTTCCCAGAGAACGGAATGCCAGGGCCGACCTCTTGTCCAAACTTGCCAGTATAAAACCGGGGTCAGGAAATCGTTCCCTCATTCAAGGGACGGTCAAGGAATCATCGATATCCATGTCGGAGATGACTTGCCTCCTGATTTCTGAAACAGCAACATGGATGACTCCAATCCTGAGCTACCTAGAGGTCGGAACCCTCCCTGACGACCCCAAAGAGGCAAAAAGAATCAAGAGAGAAGCTGCCAAGTTCACCTTGATATCGGGTCAGTTATATAAAAAGGGCATAGATATGCCACTTCTGAAATGCCTTAACCCGTCTCAAGCTGAGTACACTTTAAGAGAAGTTCATGAGTGATGCTACGGCCACCACATCGATGGAAAATCTTTAGCTCGGAAGCTCATTCGAGCTGGATACTATTGGCCAAACATGATGAAGGATGCGGTGGAATTCGTTCGGACGTGCGAGAAATGTCAACTCCACGCGGACTTCCATCAAGCACCCCCATAAAAGATGACCCCGATCTCGGCGGAGCGACCATTCGGCACGTGGGGAATCGACCTTGTAGGACCTTTCCCACTAGCCCCTGGCCAACTAAAGTACCTCATTGTCGGCATCGACTACTACACCAAGTGGATCGAAGCAGAACCTCTAGCCACTATTTCAGCTACAAAATGTTGGAAATTTGTTTGGAAACAAATCATCACTCGATTTGGAATTCATTCAATCCTAATCACGGACAACGGAACCCAATTCCTGGATAAGAAATTCAAAGAATTAGCTGAAGAATTCGGGATCAACCAACGCTTCTGCTTGGTTGAACATCCCCAAGCGAACGGTCAAGTCGAATCAGCAAACAAAGTCCTTGTGAAGGGACTGAAAAAACGACTCGACGACGCTAAAGGTCTTTGGGTTGAAGAGCTAGCATCCGTCCTCTGGTCCTACCGAACGACCCCCCAATCTTCAACAGGCGAAACGCCTTTCCGGATAACCTATGGGGTCGAAGCCATCGTCCCGGTTGAGATCGGTGAACCTAGCCCACAGCTACTTCTCGACGCCGAGGACGTCACGGAAGATCGGAACCTAATAGACGAGGTCCGATCCAAAGCTCACCTAATGGAAATGGCCTTGAAACAAAGGATGAGTGCTAGGTACAACAAGGGAACCGTCAGAAGACACTTCGAAGTTGGAGATTTGGTCCTACGACGGAACGACATCAGGCCACCAACCCCAGGAGAAGGCAAGTTAACTCCAAACTGGGAAGGACCCTATCGTGTGACCACAGACCTTGGCATAGGGGCATATAAGATAGAGCGACTCAACGGAGATGAACTTCCAAGAAGCTGGAACGTGACCAACCTCCGACTGTTCTTTTCTTAAAACCCCTTGCTTTCCTTTGAGTTGTCTTTCAGCCGGGTATGGCTATAGAATAGTTAGTAGTTTTACTTTACTCGTATTTTGATTTCAATTTAGTCAATCGGGTACTCTTTTTCCTATCCAAGGTATCCTACTCCGGGAGATCGGAAGGTTTTAACGAGGCCCACACTATCCAATAAAATTACTTATTTACTTTTACATACGACCATACGATTCACTCGCCGCCACCAGCTACAATCACATGTTTATTAAAGCCAAAACAAAAACGACACCATTTAACCACTCCTACCTTTCTCATTCATAACGTCGGAAAGAAGAAAAACTAAGTTTCGGAAGGACGTAACTGATCACTCCGCCTCCAAATAACTTAGAAAATTTCACAGTTTATTCCCATTCGGAGTCTTAAAACGCCCTTATCGTTATCCAAGAAAGCGGTAAAAAATAAAGGCAACGAAAAAGAAAACGAAATACACTAAACGGCAAGAAAAAGCCAGAAAACGGCAATCACAAAAACTTAGCCACGAAAAAGACTTATGTAAGCCAAGTTCCGACCCTGACAAAAGCACGGCACGTCGGAACCCAAAACGGTGTTCATACACTTAGCCAGATGTTTTCTAAAAACAAGGGAAATCCGACCCGGTAAAACACGGCACGACGGATTCCCGGATAAGTTCAACACTTAGTGAAATTTTTTCAAAGTTATAAAAGTAAGGATCCGACCCGGTAAAACACGGCACGACAGAACCTTACTAACGTAACTACAATAAACAAAAAAGAGTCTTATACAAAGAAGAGGGGAAGCCTAAGAACCCGAAGATGGATCAATAATCTGGCCGTCCACAACCTCCTTCCAGGCCCCAAGAAAGGAGATATCAAAGTCCGGTGCAAGCACGAGGATTTGCTCCTTAAAAGCATCCTCGGTAGCCTTCACAGAATCCTCGGCCAGCTTTATCAGCTGTTGCCGACCTTCCTCCGAGGTGACAAGGGAAGCCTCCGCCTTATCGGCGCGAACTTTCTCCTCCGAGAACCTCCTCTTCGTGGATTCCAAATCGGCCAACAAACTGACCTCCCGGTCCTTCAGGCGCTGAACCTCGGAATCCTTCTCCTTGCTTGCCCCCAACGCAGCTTCCAAATCCTTCTCGGCCTTAGACTTGGCGGCCTCAGCATCAACTTTCCCCTTCTCTGCATCAACCCGCCGTTGTTCCAGCAGCTTCATCTCCCCGGCTAGCTGCGTACAACGACGCTCCCATTGGTCAACCACGGTAAACCGGGCTCAACTGACTTCAGGATCGTAGCAGAACGAAGCATGGCCCACTGAACCCAACGGAAACTCTCCATCGGGTCATAGTCACGGAGAGCCTCCAAAGCCCGGGGACCCATGAAGTTGCTCTCAATGAATCCAGACGCATCGAAAGAACGGTCGATGGGACAAAAATCCCGTTGAGAACCGTCAGAAACCCTCGATCTTTTCTGACCAGAGGTCGTCTCGTCGTTACCTCGTTTCTTGGAAGGGGGGAGTGAACGACCTCAATCTGTTGATCTGTCCCCTCCTCTTGAATCGGGGAGGAAACCTCTATCTGAGCAGTAGTTCCTCCCCCCCCCCCCCAACATTCGAGGAACCTCCACCCTCTGGAGCCGACGACGATGCTTGTCCACTCGAAGGATCCGGAACGGCCAAGCCATGAGGATTCGCTTGCATCACCTGTCGAAGGAGAGCCAATGTCTTTTTCCCTCCGGCCATCTTTACTGAAAAACAAAACCAAAACGGGGAAGAAGATAAGTCAACCACAAAGTATGGAAACGAAAGAACAAACAAAGAAAAACAAATTACATACAAATTGCCTCCCTAGCACGTTCGTGATTCCCCAACACTGCCTTGGGCTTCAGAAAACGCTTAGAAAACAGCCATAACAAGATGTCGGCTGTATCTCTTTGCTCCTCATTCAACCTCTTATATGTAACCGGGGTATAATTTAAGCCCGCATCCTTACTCCAATAGGACGGGAACCGGCCAGCATCTCTCTCCAACGTAAGCCAGAAAGGGGGAAGGTCACCAATGGGAAATACATTGAAGTACTGACCTTTAAAACCGTGAAAAGATTCTTCGTACAAACCGAAGATCCTTCGGTACTTCCCAGGATGGACCGACATGTATCCCTTCTTGGACTTACCTTCAGCGTTGGGAGAGAAAACGGTTAAGAGGTAAAGAAAAAACTTCCGGGTCTTGGGGAAGCTCCAGATACTCCGTCACCAGTTCAAAACACCGGATCGACGACCAGACGTTAGGATGAAATTGAGACGGAGCGACGAAACAACGTTGAAGTAGTCGCTGCTGAAAGGAGGAAAAAGGGATGCGTACGCCAAACTCAGTGAACATCACCTCGTTCACCCACAACCAATGGGGAACTCGAGGATGTTCCAAGTTAAGCTCGCATATCGTCTCCCAATGTTGCGGAACCTCAACCCGGTAATTTCTCTCCTCCTCCCCACCACCAAAAATTACTCCGGACTCCTCCAACTCCTTCAGATAGTCCTCCGTGATGGTCGAAGGACTCCCCAAAACATCTCGGGTAGCCCAGCTATACAGCAGGTTCAATTCGTGGGGCATCTGAGCCTCCTCGACCTCACGGACGGTACTACCAGGATCATTTTCCCCAACTTTAGCCATTTAACCTGTTCGGGAAGAAAACGTCAAAAATGGTGGAAATGGAAATTGAAAAAGAAAATGGAGTTAACCAAACTGAGTTCATGAAAACTCAGACTCTTCCCAAAATAAGGTGAAATGGCAGAAGAAGAGAAGGAGGTACTTAAAGTGAAAAGTAAAGTAAGAATACAAAAGAAGAGGAGAAAAATGAGAAGCTTACCACAATGAAGGCAACCACCGAGAAAAAACACGGCAAATGGAAAATGCCAAAAAGGAAGAAGAAATATGGTGAGAGCCTTATGTTTTAGAACAAAGAAGTTAAAGCAAACGAAGTAAAAGAAGAGTCTCCCCTATTTTCGCCTATTTATAAAGGGTAGGGAAAGACCATTTTACCCCTACCTTGGAGGAGTTGATAAGGGATAAAAGAGAAAAATCAGACCAAATTTAACTCCCATCATTAAAGCGCGAAAAACGAGGAGACTCTCAACCCCCTCTCTCTCCACGTTCTGAAAAGACATAACGTCAGTGGTCAAATCGAAGCGTCACCTCCTAGAAGCTTCTCCAAAACAAACACCACGACCAACATTAGGAACGACGAGTGTCCAAACCTCGGAACATCGGAATCAGCAAAACTTGAAGGATTTGGATTCTCCGACCTTCCGAGCTCGGGGGCAACTGTTCCGGATATTGGGCTCGCTCGGCCCATGTCCACAACGGACCCCTCGTACGTCGGCCCAAAGCCAACTAACAACCTAAGTCCGCAACGGACCTCTCTCACATAGGCCCAAAGCCAAACGGACGACCCTAATCCTCTACGGATCTTAAAAGGGCCCATAAGCATTAACCATCGGATCCTCACGAGATCCGATCATATCTACATCGATCTCGTACGGATTTACCCTTTAAATAATAGAAACCACCACCGGTATATAAAGAGGAGATCAGCTCTCCTCCAGGTACGTCTTCTAAACCCTACCCAATTGCTGTGTATCCGAAGGCTCCAAAATCCTTATTTAGTGATTCTTCTCCTACACGCTATCATTCACTCACATTAACTTCTAGCCTTCTTCCTTGGCACCTCCAGTCACTCCAAAAGTCCCAAAATCCCTTGAAGGTACATTCTGTAAACTAGCATATATATAGTCAATATAATTGACCCATCTACTTAATAATGTAGAAACTAAAATATAAGTTATTAGGGGGAACATATAACATGAATAATGTTTACCATATGGAAGAACATTAAAAATAATAAATAAAAATGAGAGTGGTCCTCAACTAATAATTCCAACGTCGTGTAACAGTCTTTATAACGTAGAAATTAAAATCAAAACATATATATTACGAAAACAAGACAATTTTAAAAACGAGCGATGTAGGACATATTTATTTATATGCATACCTGAACTTGTTTGGGTGATTGGAGATGGTTTTGGAAGTTTGAGAGATGAAGAGAGGATTGGTGTGAAGAAGAAGATACTCAAGTTCACCCACGTCACCATTGTTGCCAATGTTCTTGCAACCATACCCGAATGGGTTTGGTGGGCCAGCTTTTTGCTTCTCCATGCTTGATTTTGCGAAGAACTCAGCACCTTCCTCTTCCATTCTCGAAACTACCTCCGTTGGAACCTTGTGATTCACAACCTTGAAGATACCGAATTCCTCACACGCCTTCACTACCTTTTCCGATAACTCTGACCTATTTTCCATGGATAGGTCAATTGTTGGAATTCCCATTATTATTGCTTCTTCCTTTGTTTTCATCTTTAATTTGTTCTTATAATCTTCATATATACTAGCTACTAGTGTTTTATTTGAGTTATTATAGTAACGTCTTGGTTGAAGAAAGGTAAGAGAAGCTAGCTATTTATTTAGCTAAGGAGTAGGGAAGAGATGTTAAAGGCATGAGGAGAAATTAGAATTACGTTATGATTGAATTTAATTAATTAATTACATTATCAAAGAGGATAACCAAGATGGGGTATAGTAGTGATTTATTAAAAATAATATAATAAGAGACTTAGTTTTTATTCTAACTAATTTAGATTCCTCTGCGATGCACCAAGATTTTTTTTTTCAATATATAATTTTATTAGAATTTTTTACATTTACATTTCACTCATCTATTTAATATATATATTAAACTAAAAGTATACACTTTTTTTTGCTTGCAGATGCAACTATTTAAGAAATATATAAATATTTTATCTCTTCCGTATAACTACTTCACCAAGCAATAAAATGACGTTGACCATAATCTAAAATTTAACTTGAAGATGAATTTATTATTTCTCTTGAAATCAAAATGCAGTCTTCATGAAGGCTAATATTAATATATTAGTAAAAGTACTTCTAAAATTACTATTAATGTTGAGTTGATTACTATTTGTGTTTTTTCTATTCAAGGTTATATAAAAAGAGGAAAAAAAGGTATATATATATATATATATATACACAAATAAATCTACACACATATACACACCATTTAGCAACACATAAAAATATAAACATTATTACATAAAAATATAAATTTATGTGCTAATATTTACATTTTTTTATATTGCTAAATGATGTATATATGTATATACAATGATACATCTAGTATTATCGATATTATTATATGTACCATTATATATTTATACACAGAAAATATAAACATCAGTATAGAAAATTTTTTAAAAAATAAATAATACAACATATAATAACACAAAAATAGATACGTACATAAAACACAGAAATAATATATCTCAAAAAAATAAAATAAAATAAAAAGATAATAGGTCTATGAATATATACAATGATATACATATATTAATTCGGTAATAAAACTATATTATGTATCATTTCATTTGGAGAAAGTCTTAGTAGCCTATATTAGGGAGACAATAGATAGCAAATATATTTTTTCTTCTTTTCACTCTCCTCTTTTACCACTCATTATTTCCCTAATTACATTCATTGGCTCCCTATTGATTCCCTAACATTGATTCCTAATATACTCTTTAATTTGTGCATAACTTGATTAATTAATATTTTAAGCATGATATAAAACTTATTATAAATTTATTTTCTTAAATACAATTTTGGTCATCATCATGAGATATGGGGATATTTTGCTGGCTAGTGTAAGGGTGGGTTTGGTAAAGCTTTTCGGTCAAGTGGTCCTCCTTTTAAAAAACAGGAGCCATCTTTTTGCGTTTGGTAACTTAAAAAGTTACTGGCTTTTGAGAGCCGGGGATGCTTTTGAGAGCCCTCAATAGTAGCTTTTCAAAGCTGGCTCTGCCTCTTCAAAAAGCAAAATGACAAATTAACTTTATATTTTAATAAAAAATTAATTTTATCCTCAATTAATTATATTTAATTTACAATAATGCATCACATACTAAAAAAGGTCGTCATAGTAATTTATTACTTTGAGAGCAACTATCAAATAGATTTACCAAACGCAATATGTGTGGCTTTTGCTTATTAAGAGTAATTTTGAGTTATTTTACCAAATTGTTATCATGTGACTCTCTATTAGCTGCTTTTTGAGAGCACAAAGAGTTCAACCGCTTTTTGAGAGCCACGGCATTACCAAACGGACGATATGTGAATTTAATTAAATTTATAGTGATTTATACGCATCATGTTTATGCGCCACCGTACTCTCTCCAAGCTAATTAAAAGAGATTAACAAAAAGATAAAAATAAGGAAGCATGCACGCTTGGCAATAAAATAAAATTTGAATTTATGCATACATGCATGACTCAGATGGCTAGCTCAAACTTATGATATCATAATTCTTGTTATCTGATCTTCTTTAGTTCGTAGTGTTGAATATCTATATATAAACACTACTCTTAGCAATGGACAAAGGCATGGGGTATGCTAGGTGCATGGTAGTGTTGAACAATTAGAAACATATGAATATCATTTTGTCGGATATCTTTTCCTCTTGTCATGCGGTTTTTGTTCACACGTACATTTCTACCGATCGATGCTTGATGTTACATTATCATCACGGTTAGTTTTTTTTTTCTTTTTTTTTTTCTCAGGTATCCCCCAACTCAATATATCGAGTATTAATTCTTTGTGGATTCGAGCTCCATTTAAGGATTTGTTATTAGCTACTAAATTATTGCATGCATAAGGTGATATTCGAACTCCGACACTTGTTTAAGCAAACTAATGAGCGTTAACTACTACATAAATCTAAATTGATTATCATCATGGTTATAATTAGTTGTTAGATAAATTGAGCGATTAAATGTGTATGTGTATGAAAATAATTAGAATTGATTGCATTGGTGATGAGAGGTAAAAAGTTGGAGATTATGAGGAGCATCCTACATTTAAAACATTATTCCTTAAAAAAACCAAAGAAAAAGAAGAGGGGGTAGTAATTACTAATTATGGAGGAGAAGAGAATCTCATGAATAATTACATATGATAAATCACATTGTGGTCATTTCCTATATTTTAGGGTTTACTTTAATTATTTAATTTGTATCTCGTTTTTGCAGGACCCATACCTCACTTGATGAAGAGAGGCCCGGCCTGCCTAGCCAGGGAGAAACAAGAAGAATTTATTTGGAACCTCATTAATTATTAAAATGTGTATATGAAAATCCAAATCCAAATATAGAATTGAAGTGAAGTAGATCGAGCATTATTGGTTTATGTTTGAGACGTGTCACCCTTTGGAAGGAGATGCATGATGCATGATGCATGCCCCCCTTCCCCCCTGATTCCCATTATGACATACTCTTTAATCAAGTCATCATCTTCTTTTCATCGCCACAAGCCCACAACCCTCATATCATATTTCATAATTCTCGCTACTCTTAAAGTAGTACTGATCCCTCACTTTGATTCTCATTTACAACAATACTGGCTAACTAACAAAATTGAGTTAATATAAGTCAATAATTTAAATAAAATATTTTATTTTTTTAAATTTCAAATATTTTATTACTTTCATTGTAAATATTTTATAAATTATAATTATAAATATTTTATTTTATATTGACTGATTTATTAATTAAAAAAATTATTAATCACCTATATTTTTCATTTCGCTTGTTACCCTCCTATATAATATAGTTGTTTGAATATTTTCATTGTTATCGATCATTATCACTACTTAGCTATGATTATATTCTTTAATTTCATTCCATCAGAAAAATATTCTTTACTGTCATTTGACATATAAAACTGCGGCCATACAGCGACATAAATAATTAAAGGTTGTTATAAGTCAAGGGTTATTATTGTTAGCTTTTCCGTATTGGTCAATTAAATTAATAAGAGAGTTGAATCAAGCTTAATATATTGAGTGAGGAATAATTCTTTAGTTTATTTATTATTTCAGGTACAGTATTGTTAATTACTTGACTTAGCTTGTATAGGATTTACTAATCAATAATTCTATTTGTCTTAGCTATTAAAATTAATCACTATATATTAATGTATTATTATATATGTAAAAATACAGTCTACATGAATCCCTTTATAATTTTCTCACGTGCCATCATCTTGCCTTTAATGGTGCATACCACCTTTCCGTGCATTGACTTCATCGCTCTTTTTTATTTCCTCTTTAGTTTTTTTAATCAAGCACATGGGTTTATTATATATTTAAAATTATAAATACAGAATAAAGAAAAAATATATATTGAATTCTTAAATTAATTTTTATTTCGTGATAAATTGAGATCATTGCTTTTATCAATTGAAATGCATTATAACTTAATGTATTTGAGTATTTGAGTGTTATAGATTCATATTTGATTATTTTTAATTTTAAATTATTTATTTTTAAGTATTGATTATTCAATTTTAAGTATGTAATTAGTATAAAATTGTAGTTTAATTATCTATATTTAAATATTTGATTATTATAATTCCATAGTTAATTATTCATATTTAAATATCTTATTATAAGTTAACAGTTTGATTATTTATATTTAAATGTTTGATTATCTATATTTAAATATTTTATTTTAATTTAATAATTAGATTATTATGTTTGATTATTACAAAATTTAACTATTGCTATAATTAAATTATAATCAAACATAATTCATATTATAATACAAAATTTTATTATAATCAAATAAAAATTTTGTTCAACATCATTGTCTTTTTTTTTTTGACATAACAACATTTGTCATTTATATACTAAGACTCAAGAATATTCATACTATCAAACATAATTTGAATTATCGAAGGCAAAAGCTTTTTTCTTCTCATAGTTGGAAAGTTCCTGATTTCCTATGAAACTTAAATAGCTCTTGATTTATGGGGCTTTTGTTTCTTATTTCATTGCTTTTGAAAATATGCAATTTTTTCTTTTCTTTTTTTCCTCTCTTTTTGTATTTCCTTTTTTTAATATAACTTTTGTCAGATTATAATCAAATGGGATAAAATTATGTTATAAATTCTGAATATAATCAAACACATTCAAATTATATAATCAAACTGTATAAATTAAAATAAAAATTATTACTCATACTATAATATATTATAATTAAACAATATTTAAATTATAATACAAATTTCACTTATAATCAAACAAAAACATTATACATAATCAAACTCATCATTAAATTGGACTATCACTGTAAAATTAATTCAGATGCACATGTATAACA